>JAQQAY020000054.1:7500-10000 GCA_029255685.2 Silene conica
TAGGCAATGGGCACCATTGCTCGGTCACTGCCTAGGCAATGGGCACCAATGACCGAGCACTGCCTAGGCAATGGGCACCATTGCTCGGTCACTGCCTAGGCAATGGGCACCAATGACCGAGCAATGCCTAGGCCATGACCGAGCAATGGCCAGGCCATGACCGAGCAATGCCTAGGCCATGGGCACCAATGACCGAGCAATGGCCAGGCCATGACCGAGCAATGCCTAGGCCATGGGCACCAATGACCGAGCAATGGCCAGGCCATGACCGAGCAATGCCTAGGCCATGGGCACCAATGACCGAGCAATGCCCAGGCCATGGGCACCAATGCTCGGTCAATGCCTAGGCCATGATGCGTGCTATGCCCATGGAAAAAAGGGCTTCCTTATTCAGCCATGCCTAGGCATTTTGAGGTTAGTAGCCTAGGCCATGACCGAGCAATGCCTAGGCCATGACCGAGCAATGCCTAGGCCATGACCGAGCAATGCCTAGGCCATGGGCCGTTATGCCAAAACGTGGCCGTGGGGTACGGGAAACGCCACGGGACGGGAATTTAAGATGTTTCCGAAGTAAACATATGATGGGTGACCAAGAGCCGCGACCGACAACCAACCGATAGTCATCCCGACTCGGTTACCTTGGTCGGTCCCTAACACATGCTACGAAATGATATACCTCAACAAACCTCTAAGGTATTCCGGGTGACCGTTCCCAAATACTTTTTAGAGTTGTTGGGCAAGGCCATAGGGTAAGTTTAATGAGGAGTGGACACTATATGATTGCCTTGTCCCATCCGATGCACCACTCACACAAACACCCACCGGTCACCCGACGACACCGTGGGCAATTTTCGTTTCCGAGCGATTTTGCCCGAGCAACGAAGCCTAAAAATGCTTAAAAACATTGCTACTGTGATACTAAGATGCCAATTGGGTGGGAAATGAGGAGGAGGACACCCAAAGTGCCCAAAACACCCCACCCCAAGGGAACACCCAACATGCAAATAGACACCGCTCGCCCCAACGCGGTTTCCGGGACCCAAACAAGTCGGAATCAATATTTTCTTGAGCCTAAGACCAACTACTCCAAGTTAGCTACCCAAAAATGTAAGGTTTGCAAAAATGGCACATGGTTTGGACCCCCAAAGTTCAAGAACACCGAGGTCTAGGCAGCAGACCCTTCCGCAGAAAATGACCCGTGTTCCGAGGCCCATAACTCACTCAAAACAAGTCGGATTTGCGATTTTTTTTTTTTCAACATCAAGTACTCGAAAAGAGCTTTCCAACCATGTATCACACTCCCAAAACAAAGGTCATTTGATGCCCCAAAATGGCGATACAAAAACGTATCGCTATTCTGCAACATCAATGTTCACTGCTACAAGACCAAAACTATCAAAAAAGCCTCTATAGGGGGTAGTGAGAGCTTGAGCGGTTGGGGCACCATGGTGCATGTTGGCGTAGGCATAAGGACCCCCACTCCGAGGCGTGGTGCATGGCAATGACCCTATCGACAAAAAAATTTTTTTTTTTTTCCGCCATGCATTCCCGTCAAGGGGGCCCGTGGCTGGTGCACGGGTTTCGGCATCGATGGCTGTAATGGCCGTCGTGTAAGTCCATCAACCCCGAGGCTCCACGCCTCGGGGGAACCGTCATAGACGGTATTGGGCATCGATGGCTAGAGTGACGGGTACACAAGGCCATCGTGTAAGACCCTCACGGACAACTCGGTTATGACGGATTTGTCGGAATTTGGCTTTTGAGAATCGTTGCTCCTTGGTTATCCCTCGGGGTGATTGGGTGCTTGTGAGTAAGGCGACAATCATTTTTGGTGGAAAGGATGCATTGTTGATCGTAATCAGTGAAGAAATCCGCTTGCGAGTGAGTTATTCTCCAAGACCAGGCCGATGATGCGCTGACCACGAGTAGGCATTGCGTCCCGATAAAGCTATATTTGAGCGTTGTTTGATCACGATGTAGCTTAGTGAGTAAGGCGACAATCATTTTTGGTGGAAAGGATGCATTGTTGATCGTAATCAGTGAAGAAATCCGCTTGCTAGTGAGTTATTCACCAAGACCAGGCCGATGATGCGCTGACCACGAGTAGGCATTGTGTCCCGATAAAGCTATATTTGAGCGTTGTTTGATCACGTTGTAGCCTAGTGTGTAAGGCGACAATCATTTTCAGCGGAAAGGCTGCATTGTTGATCGTAATCAGTGAAGAAATCCGCTTGCTAGTGAGTTATTCACCAAGACCAAGCCGATGATGCGCTGAGCACGAGTAGGCATTGCGTCCCGATAAAGTTGTTATGAACGTTGTTTGATCACTATGCCTAATCCCTGCGCGTTTCTCGATTGCCAAATCTGATATTTTCTTGAGTCGGGTTGTCCCTTGTCCCTCGGAATGTCCCTCGGAATGTCCCTCTCGAATGTCCCTCTCGAATGTCCCTCTCGAAGTACTTGCCTATGATGGATTTGTCGGAATGTAGCTTTTGAGAAT
>JAQQAY020000074.1:0-30611 GCA_029255685.2 Silene conica
CAAAGGAAGGAATCAAAGGCAAAGATCCTACTTCATTGACCTCGTTTCACTCTCTCTCCTCTACTTCGTGCCTTAGTTGAGCCTATCTCCGCATTTTCGACTTACTTGAACTCCTCTTTGGACTGATCGATGGCAGCTGATTAGACTGACGAGGGAAAGCTTTGCTTCTCTCATTCTCGAAAGCTCATGCATTTCTCTACCCACGGATGAAAAAGAAAGAGGAAAACAACAGGTTCTTGGGATTACTCTCTTTTGCTTTCTTTTATAGATTCTATTTCTAGTTCACTGTACTTAAGTTTTTTCAAAGAAAAGAGAACATTTCCCACTTTGACAGTTCATGAAACTGCATCTTGGACTGATACATGGACTCAGATAAAAAGTCTTGTTTTGTTAGAATTACTTTCTTTAGCTTACTTTTTTCAGTTCTTTTTTTAGTCTTTGTATTTACGTTTTTCAAAGAAAAGAAGGCAGTTTACCGAGGCTGCTCTTTGACTTCCGATTGGACTTGTATCTGTCCTCTCGCTAACACTCGACCTAGTTTCACTCGCCTCACCCGCATATTTCGGGCAAGCTATTTAAACCTCGGCATCATTCTTCAACCGAGCTTTTTAATCCTCAGCGAAGTATGAAAGTTGAAGAAACTGCTCTAGGGAAAGCTTGACTTCTCGCATTCTCTTAACTGTGCTTTCTTTGGTGAAGTCATTTTGAAAAAGACAAAAAAGCAACAATTGGATATTCAATATGAAGAGACCTCCTTTCAAGTTGATGAAACTGAAGATTGGACCGACCCTTGCCCGAAGATGCCACTGCTTTCTAGACTCTTGCCTTACTTCGCAGAACTCAGTTGATCCAACTTCAGAGTGTACTTAAGAGGAGGCGAAGACTTGGCTTCAGCTAGAAAGTCTTATTTTCTTGGATTTACTTTCTCATTCTTGTTTTTCTCTATTCTAGTTTAAGTTCTATGTCCTTACGTTTGTCAGCGAGAGGAGAGACTTCTTTCCACGGAATACTGACTACTCTTGACCAGTTGGCACTTTCTCTACCAGTCTTAAACCTACCTTAGAACTCTTTCCGAGTGCTTTGCCTTAAGAGAGAAGTACCAAAGCATAAGAAAAGAAAAAGCACAAAATGATAAGATCGACGAAACAAAGAGCAAAGAAAACAGAAGATCCGAGCAGAATCAAAGGAAAAGCTTGACTTCTCGCATTCTCTTACCCGAAGAAAAAACTTCTCTTGTCTGATGCTCCTGCTTCTAGACCTAGAGCAAGAAGATAGACTGACCCCTCTCATTCTCAAGTTCATACAACTTCCGAAGAGTGCTCATGGAACAAAGGAAAGACAAGATAAGAAGAGAGCAAAGGAAGGAATCAAAGGCAAAGATGAAGCTTCCTTGACCTCGTTTCACTCTCCGATCCTTGTCAGTCTCGTCTCAACTCTCTCTCCTCAGTAGAGCTTTTTAAAGGAAGGCTGGCTTCAGGGGTGATCAGTTTGCCATTATGACTTTTTCAATATAAGTTCACCAAAGAAAAGCAAACTTGCACTGACGAGGGGACTGATCTATGGACTCAGCTAGAAAGTTTTGTTAGAATTGCTTTCTCGTTTTCTTTGGTAACCTCGTCATACAAAAGACAAAATAGCAACACTTGGAAAATAAAGGTGTACGAAAAAGAAGAAAACAAAGACATTTTTCACAGAAAGAAGCCCTTGGACAAAGTGCCTTTGGACTGATCGATGGCTGAAGATGCTACTGCTTTCTAGACTCTTTGACTGACTTCAGATTGCACTTCTATGTGCTTTAAGAATTGCGCTTGGCTTTGCCTTCATCTTCTTTACCTTCGTATTCATAGTATTCGCATTCTTCCTCTTTTTCCAGAGAAAGCCCATCAACCTCTTCTTATGGAAGTTAGCAAGCTGAGTCTGATCTTGGTGCTCTTAGTCCTATTGCTACTGCTTCCTTCTCGTTTTCTTGACTTTGCTACTTCTTAAAAAGGCATAATATAAGAGCATGGCTATTCCACGTATTCGACCCATTTGTACTTAAGATTAGACTCGTATCTGTCCTTGCACCAAGGAAGAAAGAAACGGAATTAAATCCGGCTCACACTCAACATTCTTATATTCGGATATCCTTTTACGCTTTTTCAAGTTACTTGAAACTCCCTTTGAACTGCTCTTTGCCTGCAGATTGGACTTCTAGAGGAGGCGAAGACTCTCTTTCTCACCCTTTTCCAATTGCTTGATTGCACGAAAAGCTTGACTCGGAATGAGACTTTTCAAAGGCCATGTCTACCAGTCAGCGCTTTCGCTACAGATCCCACTTCGCACTATCTCCTCTCACTATCGATCGAGCCTCGCTTTAGGTAGAACAAGGAATAAATTCCCCTCTCACTATCGATCGAGTACCACAAGGGTCCTTAACACTCACCCATCAGATGAGTCTTCTCCTCTTCCTTTGGTCGAGTCTCTCTCCTCTTATATCTTGGAAGTCTATCTTATGGGGCGATCAGTTGTGCTATTATGCCTTTTCCAGCTCATGAAACTTCCACTTTTCAAGCGCATGCTTCTTCAGATTTCACTTCTCTTTGGAAAATAAAAGGTATACAAAAAAGAAGATCCGAGCGGGATAGAACTCTAAGAAAAACGGACTCTTCGAGCGGATGCAAACTCAAAGATTGAGCTTTCCTCTTATATACGTATATCCCTTTACGCTTTTCAAGCTCTTCTCCCATCCACTTCATGCTTCAGTAGAGCCTCTTTCTCCTGTATTTTGCTCCCAACTGTCCTTGTCTTTAGCTTCAGATTGAACTTCTCTAGGGAAAGCTTACGGACTGAGCCTAGGAAAATTCCTCTGTTCGAAAAAGAAAGTACCAACTACGAGAACGAGCAAACCAAGGAGTAGATTTAGCAAATGAAGCTTTCCTCTTCTATCTATACGCTTTGAACCGATCTTTGTCTTAAGATGACACTTCTAGATCAGAGAGAACTCTAAGAAATACAGACTCTTCGAGCAGACTCAAACTCAAGGATGCTATATCATTCTTATATTCGGATATCCCTCTCTTCAACAAACCTCTTTTTAACGCAATTTGTCCGAAAGATTGGACGGATCTTTGGAAACAGATTACACTTCTCTTGGCTTCAGCAAGGTATTCACTTGTTTAAACTTTTCGTACCTGTTGCAAATGCAATGTCTACGGAAAAGAATGAGAGGGAGGAAGAAAAGACAGACTCCCTTTACTTTGACAGTTCATGAAACTTCTAGCTTTCAAGTGCATCCTTCTTTTATTACGTCTTTCTTTATCGGACGCATGAATTTGGCAAAGAGAAGTTCAAAGAAGAAGAAAAGGGCGAACATACATTATATAGTACGCGCGCGTATATAGAATTCAAAGGCTCATATCTTTCTCGTCTCGTTTTCCAAAGAGAAGTGAAAAGAAGCATGCACTTTTTAAGAGAAGTTCGAGGAAAAAGGCTTGACTAGAAGAAGAGGAGGATCGGTACAAGATGAAAGCTCAATCTTTAGGAGTGAAGTTCATGTTCGCTCTTTCTCTTTTTCTCGTAGTTGGTACTTGATCTCTCTTCCTTTAAAGCTCGTACACATCAACTTGAAAAGGCTCAGTCCAATCGGAAGTGGAAGAAAAGAGAGTCGACTTCCAAGGAGATAGCGTCAATTCTTCTGTGTGAGGACCCTTGTAAAGAGTGAGCTTGCTAACTTCCCGTCTCTGCTCTTTGTTTAACGTAAGAAGTCGCTTTCTTTATTGGCTTTGATTCCGTTTCTTTGTTACTTGGTACGTGGAGTGAGTCTTGCCTTTTCTCTCTATTACCGTATACGTATATAAGAATGAAGAAGTTAGATACTAATTAGATACTAAAATTAAGCCTGTGAAGAGTAGAGAGTAGCTAGTGCGAAAGGAGAGTCTTTCGGTGCTTTTTTTCGATGCTATTTTACCAGTTTATTCAAAATGAAAGGCGACAGTCTTAATTGGTTGAAATGTCAATAGGGAAATCTGTATGTTTCGTGCATTTTCTCTTTCTTTCTTCTTAGTTTGGCATCTTTTCTTGCATTTTTTTTCTTAAATTGTACCGGTTTTTGTGAAAGGTGGAGAAATTAAATCTAATTTGGTTTCAACGGAGAAGTCAGCCCGCGACAAGTGGAATATGAGTACATAGATCGGTCCAATCCAAGCGAAATCGAGAAGAATTGACGAAAAAGGGCTATTACTATATATGTATAATAAGAAGAAAGACAATTTGATGAATTCGACTCCGCTCCAAGAGCCTGTTTTCAAGTCAGTTTTGGCTCTTTAATTCGCACTGATAATCCTAAGAATCCCACCCGCCTGTCGGCTCTCATTAGGGAGTGGACTTTAGTCATATCGGGGCAGTAGAATTTGGTCTTGGATTTGAAAGTTCGTTAGAGAGACTCTACCTGGTAAGAGGGCAGGCCAAGGAGAGAGAAATGAGACTCGATAGTGAGATGAGCGTGAAGAGAGTAGAGTGGTAAGAGAGGAGTTAGGCTCGGTTGAAGCATGATGCCGAGGAGAGAAAAGAGAATCTCGTGCAAGGAGAGTTTACGAGGTCGAACGTTAGTGATGAGGAGAGAGCATACGTTAGTAGAATGGAGCTGAAAGAGCTCGATTTGCCGTAGGAAAAGGCTCTGCTGAGGAACGAAGTGGAGGAGAAGGAGGTGAAAACGCTCGACTGAAGTATGAAGGAGAGGGGGTGTGAGGCCTTTGCCTTAAAGGGGAGGACCATGAGGGAGAGAGGAGAAAGAGAAAAGGAGAATAGGCTCGATTGCAAAGAGAGTGGTAACCAGAGGCCCGGCCGTGTATAGCTCGTCGGGCGAGGTTCGGTGAGGGGAGTGGGGGAGCTAATCTATATAGTGCAGTTAAAGACAGTCCTTTTTTTCTTTGTATACGACGGAATGCGTTTGCTGCTGGTCTAAGAGGCTTGCTTTTATTCGTCCGTCTTCCTCGTCTTCTCCTTTGGCATCGATCCTTTTCTCCTCATCACTTACGTTCTTCACCTCTCTCCTCTCACTAACGTTCGAGTCTCATTTCTCTCTCCTTGGCAGTCGAGTCTCTTTTCAATCTCCGATCACTTGCACTCGACCTCGTAAACTCTCTCCTCTCGCTATGCTCGATCCTTTTCTCCTTATTCCTCCACTTCATTCTTCAGTCTTTCTTTCACAATCTCCCCGCCCTCAGACTTCAGTCTTCACCTCCTCCACCTCGTACCTCAGCGGAGCCTCCTTTTCCCTCTCCCGCTGGTCGAGCCTTTTCTCCTTATCCTTTCCTTCTATTCTCGCATGAACTCGAGTCTCATTTCTTTCTCCTCCACTTCGTACCTCAGCAGAGCTATTTAACCTCGGCATCATGCTTCAACCGAGCCTAACTCCTCCCCCTCGTACCTCGGTCAATCCCCCGGTTCGGGCTATCTCCTTGGAAGTCGATTCCACTTCGCTCTCTACTATACCTCCCTGTCAGTCGACCTCGTAAGACTCTCCTCAGCTGAGCCTAAATCCTCATCCGAGCCTTTTCTCCTTCTCCTCTCCTTACCAGTCGAGCCAATCTCCTAAATCTCCTATCGGTCGCCAGGCTACGCTCCTATCAGTCGACAGTCTGCACCCTATCTCCTCTACTTCATGCTGAAGTCGAGCTATTTAAACCTCATCACTAACGCTCTTCACCCCGCTCCTTCGTACCTCAGTCACCCCCCACCGGCTTATCTCCCTCCGGTCGACAGGCTACGCTCCTCTCGCTATGCTCGAGGTATAATTTTCCACTAGTGGTCCTTAGCAGTCTTTCGCCCGAGTGAATACCCACAAAAGCTCTATCTTCTTTGTTTGCCAGAGCGTACAATCGTAAAGAAGGAGACATTCCAAGTGAAGTTCACTCTTCTTTTAGGTAAGGCAGGCTTTTTTGTTGAATCTCTTGCGTGAAAACTTCTTGAAGGCAAAGACAGGGCATAAATGTCCCTCTCTACTCTTTTTTCTTCTTTGTGAGCCTGGATCAAACCCCAGGTTCTTATATTACGTATATGCATTAAGGAGGGTTTCACGCAAAGCTTTCCAACATTGTAAGTCAAGTCCCATTCCTTTCTCTAGGACCACATACTTCAGACGAGCCTTTCTCCTCTCGTATTCACTCGACCCCCCGTCCCTTTTAGTCGAGAACTCTCTAAGCTTTACCTTCTCCCGTTGGTCGAGTCTGATTCCTTTCTCCTCTCACTAACGTTCTAGCGGGAAAATCACCACTTCAGGTCCTCTCTTTCGAGCACTTTAGGCCTCTTGCTTGCTAAACTGCACTCCCTTGTTACGCTTTTCTTGTACCTTTTTTTAGGGCTATATGCCAGTCGATCCCACTCGGTTTTCACATCCTTAGGAAATCAGGGCTTGCTTTTCTTATCCTGTCCCTCTCGCCTTGCTCGAGCGAGAAAATCTCCACTTCTGGTCGTATTCACTCGCTACCACTCCGTGTCGTCTTCCTTTGGTCGAGCCTTTATCCAACCCTCTCTACTATACCTCCTCTCACTGACGCTCTTCACTCTGTTTCACTAACGTTCGCCCTTTCGCCTCCGGGCTATCTCCTTAACAGTCGCTACCACAAGGGTCCTTATCCTCCACTTTAAGGAAAAGTAGAGCCTCCCTCTCGCTATGCTCGAGCCTTTTTTCAATCCTCTCCCTCTCTCTTCAATCGAGGCTTAACTTCCTCTCGTATTCACTCGAGCCTATTTCCTTTGGTCGAGCCTTCTCCTCTTCCTCCGGTTGAGAACTTAAAAGAGCTTGACCCTCATACTGAAGCCGAGCCTCTTTCTCCTCTTCCTCGTGCCTCAGAGGGCCCTTTTTACTCTTCTTATCAGCTGAGTCCTCTCTTTGCTTGCAATCGATCCTTTTTGCCCTCGCTTCTCTCAGTCCTCAGCCGGGCAATCTCCTTCATTCTTCCGGCTCTCTCGTTACCTTTTAGTCGACCTCGTTTCACTCTCCTCTCCTTAACCAGTCTTCTCCCTGTCTCACTAGCGTTCGCCCTTTCGCTTTTCTCCGGGCTATCTCCTTCATTCTTCAGTCTAATTTCACTATCTCCTTACCAGTCGCTACCACAAGGGTCCTTGTCAGTTGATCCCACTTCTTTGTGTCCTCCACTTAGCAGCCTTCACCCCGATCCTTTCCTCGCCCGCATACTTTGGACGAGCCTATCTCCTTAAGCAGTCTACGCCTTCTCCTCCACTTCCTTTGTCAGTAGAGCCTCCTTATCCTCTCCTTGGCAGTCGAGTCTCATTTATTTCTCCTCTTCTTCATACTTCAGAAGAGCCTTCTCCTCTCGTTATGAACTCGAGTCTCTTTCCTCTCACTAGCGTTCGCCTTCATTCTTCCGGCTCTCTCCCGCGGGTCCTCTCACTAACGAGCGATCTCCCCTCCACTTCGTGCCTCAGCGTTCACCTCCTCCACTTCGTTCCTCAGCATTCACCTCCTCGCCCTCATACTTCGGACGAGCCTATTCTCCTTTTCCCTCTCCTTCATACTTCAGTCGAGCCTTTCCTCCTTATTTCCTCACCCTCGTACCTCAGGCTCCTCCCCGCAGGTTCTCTCCTCTCCTTCATACTTCAGTCTTCTCCCTGTCTTACTAACGTTCGCCCTTTCGCCTCCGGGTCCTTCCTTAGCAGTCGACAGGCTACGCTCCTCTCGTATGAACTCTACGCATCTTTACTCTTTCCTTGGCAGTCAAGTCCCAGCGAATACCCATTAAAACCTATTTTTCCTTTGTCACAGCGTTCCAATCGTAAAAACAGAAGGAGAAACTGGGACTTTCCATCTATCTACTATGCAGTCTCACCCGTCCTGGCTTTCTCCCTCATACTGAAGTCGCATCTTAAACTCTCCTTTTTTCTTCTCCCAATGGCAAATCGACGTCGTAAGTAACTAGGGTTGAGCCCTCTTCCTCTCCTTCTAGTCTCATCCCGCTCCTTCGTTCCTCAGTCTCGTCCCACAAGGGTTTATCTCCTTGGCAGTCGCTACCACTTCGTGTCCTCTCCTTTCCAGTCGAGTCCCACTTTGGTTTATCTATCTACTATGAAGTCACCCTCGCTTAGCTCTCCTTACGGTCGAGTCCACAAGTCTCGTCTCGCTATTCGACCTCGTTTCACTCTCCGATCCTTGGCAGTCTCTCTCCCTCTTTGGGCTTTGAACTACTCTACCTCCTATGCAATCGTCCTCGCTTCGCTCTCCTCACGGTCGACAGGCTACGCTCCTCCACTTCCTTTGTCAGTATTCACCTCCTCTCGTATGCACTCGAGCCTTTTCTCCTTATCCTCTCCTTGGCAGTCGAGTCTCTCTTCTCTCTCCCCACCCCCCATCTTTCAGGAGATTTATCCGCCTCTCGTTAAGGCTCTTGTCTCTATTCTTTCTACTACTTATGTTCGAGCCTTTTATAAATCCTTCTTACTTTATATATATGAAAAGAACCTGTCCCTAGAAAAAGAAAGAAGTTTAGAAAGGTTCTGATATATGCTCATTCTTTGGATAGGCGTGAGGTTAGACTGTCTTCCCTTTCTTTTCTTTTAAGCTTTCTCGTACACAGAAAGAGGAAAAGGTCTCAGTCTATCTCCCTGCCGGTCGATTCTCATCCTTCCCCAAAGGAAGTCAGCTTTAGACAAGAGAATATGAAGAGAAAAGAACTGTAAAAAGAGGATAAATGTCTACACAAAGAGGGCAGATTTCTACGTCTCTAAGAATGTCTGGTTTTTCTCGTAAGTCACGAGTCTAGATAGAAGTGTAATCCGAAGTGCAATCTTAAGCCAAGACAAGTGAAATCTGCAGGATCAGTCTAATCTTCAGTACAAATTGGTCGAAGCCGTGGAATAGCCTTCAGCTTGTATTATGCCCTTTTCATAAGGATCAAAGTCAAGAAAAGGCCAAAGATCAGTCCAATCTGAAGTTGAAGCAAGAGGAAAAATGAATACAAAAATCGTAATAAGATGCTGGTCAGCCTTAATTAATCTAGTCTCAAATCTTTATTACCATATACGTATATAAGAATTTAGAATCAATATGAAGTTTGCATGAGTTCGAAGAGACTGTTTTCAAGTCAGTTTGTGCTCTCTTTTTCGTAATAAGAAGTGAAAAATAAATTGTATTTTTTCGCTTAAATTGTTACATTTCTTTGTCTGAAATTCTTGCGTTTTTTCAAAGTTGAAGCAACAGAGGCTTAATTGGTTGAAATGTAAATATAGAAATAAGTGTGTTTCGTGCTTTTTGCATTGATTTCGTCTGAGTTTGTCACCTTTTCTTGCATTTTTCATTGAAATTTTACCTTTTCTTCTTTATCGTAAATTGTCAAAAGCGAAGTGAATTTCAAAGGAAAACAGTACATATAGAAGGGCAACCGCAAGTCAAATAGTAGTGAAAGCAGCTTGAAAGATCGATTAGGATATATGTATAATAAGAATAAATCAGTCTTTCTGAGTTTGGCTATGGCTTTTGCTCTTTGATTAAGCGAACCTAAGACGACAAAGCGACTCTCTAAGAGCGTTCTTCCGTTAGCATCATCCGAAATCAACCAGAAAAACTCAAGCCGCTAAATAGTTGAGGCAGACCTAGTCTCTATATTAGGAGACAGCCACGGGTCGTAGGTAGTGGACTGGAAGACTAGGATCCCTAAGCGTGAGAGAGGCTCTTCTTAAGTCTGAGTCGGACGTAACACCCGAAGGCGGGGTACCGGGGAGGATACCGCTTGGATTTCACTTTCTTTTCAGCCCCTGCATTTGCTTTGTCGAGTGCATACGAGGGCTTAATAAGTTCTCGAACGTTAGTGAGAGGAGATGCGGGCTCGACCAGAGTAAGAGGAGATAGCGCAAACGTGGTATTGACTGAGGAGAGAGAATCGAGGTCGACTGAAAGGAGAGGAAAGAAGGAAAGGAGGTGAAGGCTGAGGAGAGAGAAGCGAGATCGAACGCTAGTGAGATAGATAAGCTCGACTGTAAAGGGCCGGGAGGGGGATCGAGTGAACACGAGAGGAGAGGAAAGAGTGAGAGGAGTTAGGCTCGAGCGAGAGCGAGAGGTGAAGAATTACAAGAGCATCGACAGGCCGAGGAGGTAGTGCGAACGTGGAATCGATCGAAGAGAGAGGGGACTGGTAACTTGTGGCCCGGCTGTGAAAAGCTCGTCGGGTCTGTGCGGGGAGAAGGGGGGTCTAACCATAATAAGTATGCTTAGTTTGCATTCTTTCTGGTACTCTCTGTTCTTTTCGTTCGTACTTTATCCTCGTCCTCATACTTCAGTACCCTGTCTTACTAGCGTTCGTCCTTTCGCCTCCGGTAACCCTCCTCTCTTACCTCTGGTCGACTTCGTCCCCTCACCCTCGTCGTAACTCGGGGGAGTCTTTTCTCTTCAATCGAGGTTTATCTTTCCTCTCCTCTACTTAGCAGCCGAGGTTAAACCCGCGTCTTCATACTTCAGACGAGCCTTTCTCCTCTCCTCTCACTATCGCTCTCACCTCTCTCCCTCATGGTCCTCCACCTCATACTTCGGCAGAGCCTTTTCCTATGTAAAAGCGATCTCTTTCATCTCCTTTTAGGCCGTTACCACTCGAGTCTCATTTCTTTCTCCTTTTAGTCGAGAACTTATTAAGCTACCTCCTCTCTACTCTACCTCCTTAGCAGTCGTCCGCCCTTCGGGTCCTCTGGTCGAGCATTAAACCCTCGTACCTCGGTCAATACCCCTCTGGGCTTTCTCCTTTCAGTCGCCCTTTCACCCGATCCTCTCGCTACGCTCGACCTCTTTTTCCTCTCCTCCACTTCGTACCTCAGCGGAGCCTCTCTCCTCTCCCTCGTACCTCGGTCAATCCCCCTTCGGGCCCTCTCACCAACGTTCGAGTCTCATTTCTCTCTCCTCGGCCTCATGCTTCAACCGAGCCTCTCTCCTTCTAGTCTCGCCCCCTCTCCGGTAAACCGCCTTTAAGGCAAAGGGAAGTCTTCTCCTCTCCTCTCCTTAGCAGTCTTCTCCCGGTCTCCTTGGCAGTCGCCCTTTCGCCTTCGGGCCCTTGGCAGTCGAGCCTTTCTCCTCGACTTCATACTTCCAGCCGAGTCTTCTCCTCTCACTATCGATCGAGTACCACAAGGGTCCTCACCTTCGTACCTCAGATGAGTCTTCTCCTCTCCTTAGCAGTCGAGCCCTTATCCTCCATTTCGTACCTCAATAGAGCCTCCTTATCCTCCACCTCGTACCTCAGCCTCCCCCCCTTTTTCAGGTTCTCTCTACTCTACCTCCTCTCCTTGGCAGTCGAGCCCGAATCTCCTCTCACTAACGTTCGAGAACTTATTAAGCCCTCGCCTTCATAACTAAAGCCGAGCCTTTTTCCTTAGCAGTTGTCCGCCCTTCGGGTCCTTCCCTTTAAGGAAAAGGTGAGCCTCCTTCTCCTCTCGCTAACACTATCATCCCTCTCACTAACGTTCGAGCACCATTTAAGGCCGTATGCACTTGAACCCTGTCTCACTAGCGTTCGCCCTTTCGCCTCCGGGCTATCTCCTTAACAGTCGCTACCACAAGGGTCCTTTTCGTCGAGCTCTTTCATCTCCATTTCTGGTCGTATGCAGTCGAGCCTTCTCCTGCCGGGCGAGCTATTTAAACCCCCACTTCGTGCTAGAGCCTTTTTCCTCACCTTCTTTCTTCTCCTTAGTCGAGTCTCATTTCTCTCTTCTCAGTCTCCTCCTTTACCTTAAGTGAGGGCCTCTCATTTCATCCCTCTCCTATCTATACAGTTGAGTTATTTTCTTCGTATCGCCCACATACTTTGGACTCGCCTTTTTCCTTTGTTTGGCACTCGAGTCCTTTCTCTCTCCACCCCTCTCTCTTTGTTCGAGTCTTTGTCACTATTTCCTTCGTTCTGAAGTCGCGTCTTTCTCTCCTCTCCTTCTCAGTCTTCTCTCCCGATCCTTCTAGTCTCATCCCGATCCTTCTAGTCTCCTCGCTTCGCTCTCCTCTCCTTAGCAGTCGAGCTATCTCCTTCATTCTTCAGTCTTTCTTCCACTATCTCCCTAACAGTCGCTACCACAAGGGTCCTTATCCTCCACTTCGTACCTCAGCATTCACCTCCGATCCTTACTAGTCTCTCCCACTTCGTGCCCTCTCCTTCCTTTGTCAGTCGAGCGAGAAAATCACCACTTCGGGTAGAACAAGGCTCCTTCCGGTCGACAGGCTACGCTCCTCTCCTTTTAGTCGAGCCTAAATCCTCCACCTCGTATCTCGGCATTCACCTCCTCGACCTCGTACCTCAGCCGAGACTTTTCTCCTTCTCCTCGGCTTCATACTTCAACCGAGCCTATTTCCTCTCCTCTCACTATCGATCTCATCTCTCTCCCTCTCCTTCTCAGTCGAGTCCCACAAGGGCCTAGCGGTCGATCTCTTTCATCACCTTTTAGGCTTATCTCCTTGACAGTCGCCAGTCTTCATCCTATCTCCTTAACAGTCGTAACCACCCCGGGTTGAACAAGGAATAAATTCCCCTCTCACTATCGCTCTTCATCTATCTCCCGTTGGTCGATCTCTTTCATCTCCATTGTATGGTCGTTAACGCTCGAGAACCCTCCAGGCTATCTCCCTCATTCTTCAGTCGCTCTTTCACCCTCTCGTATTCACTCGATCCCACTTCGTGCCCTTTTAGTCGAGCCTGTTTCCTCTCACTAAGGCTCTCACCTCTCTCCCGTTGGTCGCGCTATAAAGACCCTTTTCTTTTAGGTCGTATGCGCTCTTGACCTCTTTCCTAAAGGGAGCCCCTGCCTTCTCCTTTTCTTTTGTTTGCGGTCGACTTCGTTCCTCTCTCTTCACTCGAGCCCTTCTCTTTATTTAAGCCGTTGTTCGAGAGCATTTCCATTCCCTCTCCTGATAGAAAGCTCTTAGGTAGGTCTCACTTTTCCGGATTCACGAATGTTTGAAGGGTCCGCAAGCCCTCAGCCAAAGGAAGAGAGGCTCTTTCTATGTATAACGACGTCCGTGTATGTAGTATATTGGAGAACTTTGAATAAAGACCGAGAATAGCATGAGATTAAGAGGGCCCTAAGGTAAATGGTCAGCGCATCTAAACAAGAAGGGGATAGATAGGATGCCTCGACCAGAGGATTTATAAAGACTAGGAGACTGCTAAGTAGAGTAGACATCGGACTGTAAAAGAAGGGGAGACTCTAGCAAAGCGAGAAGGAGGAGAGCTCTACTGTAAAGGGTCGCGGGTTTTCTTTCTTCTAGAGGTAAGGTATAACATGCCCGTAGCGTAGCGATGAGGGGACTAATTTGAGGCAGCGCCAGTCAGTCTCCCCTTAATACGATAAGACTAGAAAGAAGTTCGCTGTTGGTCCGCCTCATACTTAGCGTGGTCAATATAAGTGGACTCTGAGTGGCGATTGTTTGATTGAGATTCCCTCGGGTGAGGGCGGAGGTCGTCTCCTAAAGAGCTTTCTTTAAAGAAGTGCTTCGTCCCTAAGAAGTCAAAGGGGAGATATATAAGGTGAGACTGGTCGAAGAAGCCGTTGCGTGCCGTCATGCTTTTTCCTGCTTAGATATGTCCAACGGGGGAGTAAACTACCTAGGCCAGAGACGAGATCCTCACCAAGACATTCAAAGGTTGTGCCGAACTCGTTCGTACCGCCGCTACAAAGAGGGTCCTCTCGTCCTAAAAGCACAGCCTATAGTTTAGTTTCCTCACCAACTAGCTTCATGGAGGCTATGACCCCTCTTTCTTAGAGCCGCACTGCTTGCAAGCAATGACTTTCCTTGGTTTGAAGGGCTGGACTCGGAAGCTTTATTTGAGAATATGCATTGGCTTTCTGTAACCTTGGGACAAAGCCCTAAGGAGGATCTTTCCTTCCATAAGGTCTGACTCGCCTTTATATCTTTATATATAATATGAAAAGCCTTTCTTTTCTACTCGACCCAACAACCAACCTTTTGTGTATGTGGGTGTGCGTTCTAGGAATTTTTTACCATCTTAAAGATGAGAATAGCTATTCGCCTTAAAAATCTTTAATTGAATAGTAGGCTTATTAAGTCATAGTTCCTTTGAATCGGAAGTCTTTGTCCAAGAGCTGCCTCTATGCCTTCATAGATGCTACTAATGAAGAAAAAGTGAAGACTTTAGTAGCTGCTAAAAGACTGAGGGAAAGCCTTCTTTCTTTTCTTTATGTTGGTATTTGCCTTTTCTTTTAAGGAGAAGAAAGGGTGGCTATTACAATTAAACCAATAAGAGACTTCCCATTTTCAAGAGGACTTGTCGAGTTTTAATTAGATTTTTCTTTTCTCTTTTTCTAAGAAGATAGAGGACCTTGGCATAAATGTCAAATTACTATACTGAGACAGGTCTAGGTCAAAGACCGCATAAAAACAGCGGAGGCTTTTCCTTTTTCCCAGCTTCCCGGAGAAGAATCTTAAGGTTTGCGCGCGAACAAGAAAGAAAACTACTACAAAGGGAATCTTTGGCGCATATACAAAGGGGAAAGGCAACCAATCCCTGATCTCTCTTACTCGGGATAGAGCTTTCTCACAAGCAAGAGGTTTCGGGGGTGTCATAGACTAGAAAGTAAGGGCGTTCAAAGATCTATTACGACAAGTAGGAGAATAACGCGTGCAATTCTTTCCTTTGATTTAGATTAATATAATCTGGTTTGGTGAATAGAGAAAGAATCTAAGAGGGCGCTCCTAGGTCTAGTAGAAAGAGGAAAGGTCTCCTACAATTAAGCTAGGCAGGCTGCTTGCAGATTACAAGGGCTCCCTTAATACATAGCAATGCTCTTGTGACTTTACTAAGGAAAGAGAAGGAAGGCTTCTTCGCTGCTACATGGACCCAACACTTCTATATAGGCCGTATTTACTCAAGCCGTATCAAGCTATGCCAACTGCTTCCTCTAGTCTAAAAAGGGACCTTCTTGCTTTCTATCCGAGTTAAGGGGAAGGCCGGGGATATACAAATAGAAAGAGGAAAGGGATATACGTATATAAGAGGAAAGACAAAGAAATTAAATCGAAGCTCAAAAAGAGGGAACCTTTTTTACTGCTTAACAGATGGACCAGCTTCATACGAAAGCGCTTTTTCATAGCTTTTTACTTGCCCTTATGAACAAGATTTTATCTTCAGTAGTGGCTTTTTCATTTTTCTTTTTCTTCTTTGTTTTTTCCATCTGCTTCGTTCAGTTCTCTGTTCTTATCTAAAGGAAGGCTAGCTTCGCTTCTCCGTCGCTGCTCTGGTTTGTAAAATCTTTTTTTTCTGGTTCTTAAACTGTACTGACCTTTGTTTCGTGCATAATTTCTTTATCGAGGCCCTCTCTCCGTCGAGTACGGGTAAAGTACAAATTCGTTACTAACCGAAAGCTCTTTGAGAAATTTAATAAATTATGTTTGAAGGAGCAAAATTAATTGGAGCTGGTGCCGCCACAATTGCTTTAGCCGGAGCTGCCATTGGTATCTATAACAACCATAGCTAGAAAAAGACGGGGATTTGACGAACTAGCAGCATACCTGCAACTAGACGATGAAGTTACGGATGAATTATATAAAGCGGATGGGTCGAGATGACAAAGCGAGAGTCTCAGACATGGGGGCAGTAGATCTTAAAAAGAAGCTGCTGATATAGATTAGGCGTAAAGGAGGCCTTCTTCCAAAACCCTTAATTCGTAATCAGACCGATTGCAGGACCTATCACGCCCTTTGCTATCAGTGCTGGGGAGTTAAGAGTAAGGAGTTGTTCATCAGATGAGACCCTAGAAAAGTCTTCTCCAGTTGCTGCATCTTCAAAGAGTTGTCTTTCGTTGCGTTTTCTGTGAGAGGTTTCTTTCTAATGAAATTATTATAATGTAGTTCCACAGTCCTAGGACCAAGCTCCTATCCCCCGAGATAGAGGATCTGACAAAGCTTGACTAAATGCGAGAGACTTGGTCGAGCTCACAAAAGACTAGTCCCTCTATTTAATTAGTTCTCTCTTGGCCTTGAGATGTTACTAAAACGGAGGTTCTTTAGCAAGCTCAATAAGTGTACATTCACGATCTCTTAGTGTGATGGCCCTTGCCTATATAATGTAAAAGATTAAAGTGAGTATGGGCACTTCTTCAAAGATAGAAAGTTTGCGAACATGCCTTGCTCCTAAGACTACAGAGGCCTGGGTTGGTTGCGATCAATTGGATTGACTTCATCCTCCTAAAACAAAGGGTAGAATGTGAAATTTTCTTTTCCGGGACAACAGGGTAGAAAGACGACTCTTAGCCGATGTCGCTCTTGAATTGAATAAGACTAGGTAGAAGCGCGAACCGAGCGAGTCAACCTCTGGCTTTTGCCTTCTGTTTTGACCTTTAGTAATCTAGTTTGATACGAATTTGGTAAGCTTTAGTTTGATCGTGGCGCCTGTTGTGAAGTTAATCAAAAAAGTTCTTCTCTTCTTGAAAAGATAAGAGCCTCCCATAAAGAGAAAAAGAGGATGATCCCTGTTAAGAGAAGGTATGTAATGTTATGATATATAAGAAAGAGAAGGTAAAGTACGGAAAGTTTGGTGCCTAAAGGATTTTTAAGTGAAGAATAACGAAAAGATTTTATTGGCAGCCGTTCCTCTCTCCGGAACGCCCTCTACTCTATCTAGTGGTTTCGCTCCCACCTCCCGGTATAAAGAACCTCTTGTCGAATGCCCTTGTTTTCGGTCGACCCCTCTTTCTTTATAGACCCTTTGTTTGTGGCACTAACCTCTGGTCTATGGCAAGGGGCGTAGATCCTTCTTTCTAATTTTCTTTTCTTTGTAAACCTACTAGGCTGCTTTTTTCGGTAGGGCTGATAGTGACATTCATCCATCCTTTAAACAGTTATTAAGGCCTCGGAGGATAAGAGTGAAAGGCCCGCCCATACTTCCTTTTCGATACACAAGACGACTTGGGCAGCTACCTCGTACTTAACTTCATTTTCTAATGGGCATAGCTGGCTGACTCGTTTCAGAATGAAGAAGATCAACCTGTCTCCCAGGCTGGTGTAATTGAAGGGTTGGTCGAAGCATTATCTGATGATAAAGAAAGATGGAAAAGCTTTTGTTTTTTCTTTTTTTGAAGGCTGACTATGTGCCTGCTCGCTCGATCAGATAAGAGAGTTGCTTTGAAGCTAGAGTCATATCAAAGTGAAGAGGTATGTGCTTACGGCTTCTAAGAATGAAGACGCGACTCTTTCGCATATTTCAGCTTATGATCTGCCATCTAATATTGAGAAATCCCTTGAGATTTGAGAAAGATAAATAATAAGGCGAAATCCTTTTGCCACCCAGTGGAAATGGTAGGGTCTAGGCGCAGCATACCCTGTCTTTCGAAGTGAAGCGTCCGTAACTCCACTTATCCACCTAACTAAAGAAAGCGTTTCGTGGTACCACTATTAGCCATTTTGGGGCGGGCAGGCTCCTATGCTTTGTTTAAATTTCTCATATATAATTAAAATCTACTGCTAAGAAAAAGCCTTTCTCAACCTCGAATCTGGTGAGCTCGTCCCCTTACTAGACGGTAAAATGTAAGAGAGCCTCCTTCGTATCTGGGAGTTCAAATCTACTTATCCTCTCGTTAATCATCTTCCACTCCATAAGTGCTTAATTTTTCACGAAAAGAATCAACGAAAAGAGCCTTTTCTTCACTAGACGGCACATATTGAAATGCCCCAAGTGCCCTAGAGAAAGCCTTTTTCTTAGTATACATACGAAGGCACAAGCGTAAAGGTGTGCGAAAGCGCCCCTCTTCTATCCTTAAACAAAGAGCGAGTTTGATGTGAGTGGGAAAGTCGTCTCGTAGGAACTTCTGTCTAGGCCGAATACTCACTCTGTCGTTCTTGCTTTAATTCCTTTAGAATATAAAACTTCCCCTAACCTTTCTTCAGGACATTCCTTTACCTAATGCAATACCAAAGTTGGCCCGATCGGGTTGTGAGCTAGGAATCTCGTGGCATTTTCTTTTGTCTTTTTTTCCGGTGTTAATGAAGAAGAATTCGACGTTGGAGGGATGTCGACTGCTTGCGAAGGCCAAAGAAAGGGCGTATAGGTCAGTCTGCTGATCTCTTTCTACTTCCAGGTCTAGCTTTTGGAGAAAAGGGGATTCGAACCATTCCAATCTTCCTATGTGTATGCCGTTATTAAGATATAATTAAAGCGTGACATTGCGATGTATTCTAGCTCAACTCGCAACTTTGTCACCCCCCCTTCGGATGGAGATCCACCCCCAATAGGGGAGAGATCGGACGCTCCTCTCGTTAATAGCCTACTCTGTTCTTATCCACCTTTCTTTGTCAAGTTAGAAAGAAAACTACCTACTGCTACTCCCACACATACTAAGATGAGAAGCGCCTCTTATGAGACTCTCACACTCGCGCTAGTCTTTCCTCCTCTTTTTCTTTTTTAATATGCAAGCAGGTAAACTACCTGTATTTAAAGGGTCCTCCTATTTACAAAGCTATATTCACTAAAGAATAAGAAAGCCCCCTCGACTCCGAAAATGAGAAAGCTCGAAAACGTAAAGAGCAGGATGCCTTTTATTTAAAGCCTCACTTTCTTTTCTTTGGCAACCCTTTTCCCACCCCGAGCTTACTCTGTTATACCGGCTCTGTTATACCGTACCTTTCCCTAGAAGCATCTTTCAGCCATACTAAACTAGCATCATAGGTCTCATACTCTGGTACTTGGGCTCTATGTAGAGGGGTTAAGCAAGCCTTTACTTTTACTTTCCCTCGGACCTTTTTGCTTCATCTCTTTTTCAGACACCCAACTAAGGATAGACGTCACTTGAAAGTATCGCACACTCTTTGCTTTAGTAAAATCCAGTGCTCCTTGTATTAAACGAAGTTTGCAGAGGAGAAGTTAGGCTCAATCAAAGTAAGCCTGAACAAGTACTTAGTAAGATGATGGGACGTGGATTGATTCGATCTTCTCTTCTTCCTACTAAATAAAGAAGCTTCTGAGTGAATTCTTGGCAAATGACGTATAGGAGCGAAGTCGACGACCAAGAAAGAAGAAGATGCGTGAAGAAGACTTCTCTGTGCTAAATCTCTATAAAGTTAGGTTGCGCTTTCTATATCTAGAGCGGGACTTGCACTTCTATTGAAAGAGGTTTTTAGGAGATTCCTTCATCTGAAATTGAAGTTTCACTTCTTTTTTCCTTTGTAGTAATGGAAGCTTTTCAACCTTCTCTCTATTATAGGCTGGTAAAAGGGTCAGGGTGTGTCGTCGCCTCTTTCCTATGCTTTGACAGACATTTCGCCCTTTCTTCTCACTCAATAAGGGATTATCCGCCTTAACCTTTTATATGTAAGATCATCTCTTTCTTCTCGTATTGCTGTAGTAGTTACCCTTTTCGTTGAAGGATTCCCAGTTGTATTGGGTGAAAGAAAAGTACTTTCTATCTAGTATATAGTGGATCTCAGTTTTCTTAAAAGAAAAGGCTAAGGCGTGATAAGGTACTTTGTAAACAAGCATAAGGGGTCTCTTTCCTTGTGAATTGGAACCAAAAGCCAAGGAAAAGAGAATCTATAATATAGGTAGGAGAGTTGCGGCTCCTGTCCTATTACACAGAAAGTCTAAGTGAGAGAGAAGGTTGATAATCACGTAAACAAGACTCGCGGGGACATCATATAGGGCAGGTATACTTGCGTTGGGTAAAGTAGTGTCAACCATGAATATATATGCCGAGGACAGAGCCCTGCCTACAGCATAGGATAGAGCGCCACTGGGAATCGGCGGGGTTAGATTCTAAACGAGAGATCCTACTCCAATAGAAATTCCTTCTACTAGACTACTTGAGCGTATACTTCGGCGAGTTCTCTTCTATTTTCAGATATCATAAAAAAGAGGGGGAATACCTTCGTCGTTCTAGTTTAACTTCTTAGTATGTGCCCGTATGACCAAGTAGACGACGGGCGAGATAAGAAAGGACTTGCATCATCGGCCTGCCCAAGCGTTCCCATGTCAATCCAACCTTTTCTGGGACTAGAGCAGTTCGCCACAGAACACAGGAGAAAGATAAGAAAATACAGTCACAGAAGGCAGTCAATAAGCGGGAGAAGCCATATAAAAAGGTATAAGGACATTCTTTTCCTTAATTTAATTGTCAAATAACAAGAAAAGATTAGCAATTACATTCACTTGTTTACCAAACCATGCTTTCACTCCCTTGTCTTAGATCCCTAGAAAGACAAGCTACCTATTCTCTTTTTACCAGTTGTTCTTTTTTTTCTTATATACGAGCTCTCAACAAACTCTTCTATAAAAATGACACCCTTGAGCAAGAAGGTTTGTATACATCTTCGGTTATAGGACTAGACTGTAGTACGGTATGCCCTGCCATTTGCTGCTGCAACCTTCTTATCTTTCCCACTTCGTGTCCTCTCTTTCATTAAATTGGAGTCTCATTCCCATTACACGAGACCGTCTTCCTCTTCTTTGTCGAAATACACGGATTGAGTTCTGCGTTGAGAGATCATTCCCTCCTTTCTTTCTTTATAACCGTAATGGTTGGTGTCTTCCACAATCGAAGAGTTAAGCAACTCGACTGCATATAAGCATTCTGTTGGCCTTATATATCTACATATAAATACACTTTTGATACAATGTCATTGCCCTTTCAGTCTCTTTGTCCCATCGGTTCATTATGACTAAATTATGACTAATAGGAGCGCAAGAATTTACAAAAGTCTGCCTTAGTTTGGCTTGAAAACAAGGCGCCTGCGCTTGTAAAAGCAAGAATAATACAGTTGCTTTGTTACAAAGAGGCTCCGCCCCATCGGGTGGGCATTCGCTTCGATCCTCTACTCGTTGCTATATAGGGCTGGTCTTTTCTTACCTACGAGAGGGTATCCATCCGTCTCTTTTCTGCGTCTATATTTTATGTCACTACTGACGTTTTCTTGCACCTCTAGCTGCTCTCGCCGACAGGGGAAAGCCCGCCACTTTTGTGATTAACTACGCTACATAGGAACCTCTTCCTAAAGACTAAAACAAGGGTCTCGAAACATCTCTTGTCTCCCCATTCCGGATGATGCAGCCGGATGCTCGTTTGTTAAAAAACGCTGCTTTGTGGGCTTGCTTTCCCAAAAGAGCAGAACGGATCCTCTCAAACCTCTTGCGCATATCTGAAAAAGTGGAAAATGAAGAAGCAAGCCCCTTTATCGACAACGGGGGCTAAGCCTAAGCCGTTGATCAAGCCGTTTTGGGAACTCAAGGCATACTTGAAGAAGACTTTTTGCAAAAAAAACTTTTTCGTATAAAGGAAGACTCAGGTAGTAGAATGCTAAACTTTCTCGGTCAGAAGCGTTTCGAGCATAGTCACGCCCGTGCTTGCACTCAAGCCCCTCTTTTTCTTTTAACTCATCCCCAGTTTCACCTGCAACAAGAGTACCTTGCACGCTTCAAGGGATCTTTCTTTCACTGAAAGGGCAAGAGACCAAAGCAGAAAATATAAGTAGTTAAAGTAGCAGAGGAATTAGTCGCAAATAAGAGAGCCACGGGGACATCACTTTTTTATCTTAGGACTCTCTTAGCAGCTTGCGTGTGAGAAAGGTGAGATTGTTGAAAGAATAAATCTACTTTAGAGTTGTACGAAGAAGGCTATGTCTGGCCTTGAGAAGATGGTCAAATAAAGGAATTTTAAAACCTATCTTCTATAAAAGTCAACAGAATTCAGTCTCTTTGGTGAGATCAAGCGTTACATTCGGAGTGAGTAGAAGCTTCAAACAAAGGCTTTGAAATTTCAAGCCATACCATATAGAGATTTTCTAGCTTGCATACTTAATTGTATGAGAAGTAGTTAGAGGGCTGGCCCATCCTTGGGCTGTACCACATTTTCTTCTATTCTAGGGGTCCTTTTATGTACACACCCTCCTCTAGCTCCACATGACAAAGCGTCGGTAACGTCCATTTGAGATGCATGCCGCCCTAACTAAGATGGAGGCAACTGCCTTTCTTTCTAAGCTCTCACAGTAGACATCGCACCGGTTCTAAGGTTTTCAATTCCGTACCGTTGTCTAAAGACTTGAAGAACCTCTCTTTCTTTTTCTTTGTCAACCGTTCCTTTGGGCTTTTATATCTATTATATATATAGCCTGTTTCTTTATTCCCAGCCTTTTGGGAGCTTAGTTATTCTACAACCCTCATTTAAAGCCAGGGCCTTAAGTTTTTTGCCCATACAGGATGCTGCACTGCCTCATTAAATCTACTGCAGGATTGGCAATAAGAGGCATATAGTAGCACACCTTGTCTTTGGAGTCATCTTAATTGTGGCTACATTTGAGAGATGTTAAGATGTCATGACTGGATTAGTTACCACAAAAGCCTGGGTCGTCGTCCACCTGGGTCCTCTTTTTCTCTACTAGATCTGCTAATGCCAGTCACTTAAATGTCACATTTGCTTTTTGAAATATCTGGTATTTGTGGATTCAGATTGGATGCGTCCATCTCTTTTTTAGAATTCACATCTTCATATTCTGAAGTTACTTGTCTAACAGAATGCCTAGGACCTTTAGCTCCGACTGCCACTACTTCTACACAAGCTGGATTTTCACATTCGAGACAAGAATAGGAAAGAAAGGGGGGCTGACTCTTCCCAACCAGAAGAAGTAGATCAAACTTCGTTCGGTTGATACAATTTATGCAAGAGTAGTGGTAACAAGATTTTTCTTGCTATGGATACGGCGGCTAGGGAAGCCAAAGTGACTCTCGAAGCAGGTAAGACAACGGGTTCTAATATCTCACTTACAATGGATCTTTCATCATTTTTCCAGTTATCCAGAGACTTCTCCCGAAACCTAGAAGTTTGTCCTATAGTACCGGTGTGTGCGAACGGCTAAAGAAAGAAAATGCTCGTCAAGGGAAGGAGCAATCTTTTCTCAAACTTTTCTCAAAATGAAAGTATATCAACCACCCGATGCTACCACTGACCCACTCTCTATAGGGCCTGGGAGGAGATGGCGGGGCTCAAGGATCAGGGGCCGCTCCAAAGAAAATCCAGTAAGGGGCTGCCTGCATCAAAAGCTTTAATCGTGAAAGAGAGCTAAGCTGACTACAATGGAAATGTACTGATCGAATGAGACGCTGGGCCGTATGTAATGTATGGTAATCTTAGCAAAGATTCGGTTTAATTGAATCTAAGATCCAGAAAAGCAAAAAAGGATCACCCCAAGCATTTCACTTGCCTCCTTTTCGCTGCTATTAACTTCTTTAGAGCAGTACGCTAGTTTCCTTGATGGCTTGTCTTTGCGTGGTAAAAGGAAAGACTTCAAAGGACAGGGCGTAGCACATGGATAAACATCCTTTTCTTTTCGCATTTATCTCGCTCCCTCCTCTCGCTTCACTCTTTACTCTCCGACCTCCCTTCGGGACTTCGCCCTCTCTTTCTTACTTTCTCTTTATGTAAAAAGCCTCCCTAGACTGTAAAGAAGAGTTATGAAATAGGCAAATTACGTCGAAAGTAGATTAAAAAACAAGGAAAGAAGTTTATAAAGGTTCTTCTTTTTGTTCTATCTATGCTGCTTCTTCTCTCGAGAGGAAAGAATCCGGTTAGACTAGTTTCTCTCTTTCTCAGGCACATCCGAAGAAAAAGAGAGGTTCAACCAACAAGAAAAAGCGAATAGAGTCTACCTATATAAGAAAGAATGCAAACGATCCTGGCTCATAAGTTGGAAAGAAATGAAGTGGTGAATGTCTTCATTCTTTCTAATACCATATATGTATATAAGAGTTTTGAGTTTGATACGAAATTCAGCCCGAAAGAGTAGAGAGGACCTTGTGGTAGCGACTGTTAAGGTTTAAATAGCTCGTCTTCAGTATGATGGCGAGGAGATAGTGAAAGTAGACTGAAGAATGAAGGAGATTGCACGAACGTGGTATTGACTGAGGATTTAGGCTCGCCTAAGGTACGAAGGTGAGGAGAGAGAAACGAGGGCGAGTGTTAGCGAGAGGAAAGAAGGAGAGGAGATAGTGCGAAAAGAGGCTCTTTCGGTTCTTTTGGTTCGCTTAAATTGTAACATTTTTCTTTTTCGTAAATTGTCAAAAGAGAGGAGTGAAAGCAGCTTGAAAAGGATGAGTCCCAGCCCTAGATGTGTGCAAGATTAAGTTCAAGCAATTGGAAAAATGAAGAGAAAAGTCTCTATTACCATATACGTATATAATCATGAAGAATCAATCTTCAATTCGACTCAGTTCGAGTTCATACAATTAGAGGGTGTTTGATCATAGCTTTCTCTTGAATTGTCCTACCTATCTTAGTAAGGCAAGGCAGTGATTCATAAGTCTGGTTCGTTGGGTGAGTTACGAGGGGTAGTTAGGTGCCTTGGTTAATTATAGCTCGACTAGCAAGGAGATAGGGTGCAGACTGCTAAGGAAAGGGAAAGGAGACTCGAGTTCATACGAGAGGAGCGGGGCGAGCGACTGCTAAGAAAAGTTCTTCTTAATCCACATACCTATATAAAGTAAGGGAAGGCTCCCGGTCTATGAATTGGCGCATTCTCCTTCTATATATCTATATAAGAATGAAGAAGGCATGCATTACCTTCTTGGCAAGCAAGGTTAGCTCCGTTTCGTGAGTAGGTTTTGCTCTCAAGGAAAGCTCTTGAGCTGGCTCTGATCATGTCTTAGCAAGTGTAGCGATCGAAGTCCCAAGACTTGCCTTAGCTTTTTGAAGGCTCTCGTCTGTCAACAAGATAGTAAGTCGGAGAGACAAGACCTTGCTTGAGCTGCTGGTTGAGAGTTCTAATTCTTCTCTCTTCTTACCTTTCGCAATTCAGAAAGAAGATAAGTCCTCTCTCTATATATCACGACCTCAAGCTCAACCACGAAGGATCTAACCTCTCACTTTCTTATCTTTGGCAAATTGATGTGTCCGAGCAAAGCTTTTGCTTTTAGATACAAGTGGAAGTAGGGGGGTTTCAAAAGGTCTAAGATGACTCGACTGGCAATTCTCGACCAGAGAGAAGAGAGGGTAGAAGGAAGAATGAGAGGACCTTTAGGGGCCTACTCGTTAGTGATAGGAAGAGAGGATGATAGAAGGAGAGAGGGTCCTGTTACTTCGAAATGAAGTTCTGACTTGATTTATATACTTATTGTTTTTTAAAGTCTTTACTCTGCTTGTCCGCGTCTATGATAGATTGTGTTTTTGTCATGCTGGTCGACAATTAATACGAGAGGGGCTATAGGTCTAGCATAGAAGTCTTCCAAATCAAAGAAAGGCCGGCGCTGGGGAAAGAAAAGACTGTAACTAATGCTTATGCCATTACCAGCGCGAAGGACAGGTACTCTAGCATAGCCAGTACTTTACTTCCCCGATCCAGGAAAAGAAAGTGGGATAGTGGCAAGCTTCTCTGGTTTGGGCCTTCAAAGAGACTAGACAAGAGAGAGGGGTCGTAAAAAGGCTTGTTTGAATTTCAACAAGAGGAAGTAACTCAGTTTTCTAATGCAACAAGTCTTTTAGCAGAAGAGAAGATAGGACAGCTGTATTCTATTGCTTCGTGAACTGCTGTCTCTTGGTCTGTTGAAGTTTGTATGAATCCGAGAATCTGTGTAATTCATTCTTTTTCTTAATCCTCGGGATTCGCCCTTCTTCTTGTTGAAGAAAGAAAGCCCTTTCTAAACTCTTACAAGTCTCATCCAGGGATTAAGATTTATCTCTGCTCTTACCCTTTTCCCGGAGCTAGGTCTTCTTTCAGATGGTGGAAATTCCCATGGCATCTTTAATTTTAACAAGGTGCGCTGAGGGTAAAGAAAGCAGAATGATAGCAAGAGCGAGCTCGACTGCCGGAGAGGGGACTCGTTCTATAGTTGCACCCCGGTTTGTCCTTCATTCTTCTGTTGTATGTTGTTCAAGAAGGCTAGTTCGCGGAAGGTTCTTTTGCTCTCTTTCTCGATGCCACCAAATATATGTATAAGATCTCTCGTGCTTTTCCGTTATAAAGTGGGTTTCACTTGTCTTGTCTTTTTCTTTGTAAAGCCTTGGTTAAGAGCCCACTCTATCTTGGTAGATAAAGAATGTAGCGAATATCCTAATTAATGAATGATCAGCTCTGAGTTTGGCACATGCTTGAAAGGGAAACTTTTCTTTCTTTGAATTTGTCCAGTTCCTGTGTGGTCCAGTGTCGCTCTTGAATTGAATAAGACTAGGTAGAAGCGCGAACCTTAGCTCAATACAACGGGACTACTGACTAAGCAAAAGCGCCCAAAAAGAGCTACATTGACGCAGAGGCCGTTTTCCTTTAGACAAAGTAGAAGCAGGCCCTTGGGCATAGTTTCATCCTAAGGCCTTCTCTTTCTTCGATTTCGCTTTAGGCACTTTTTCACTTTTTCGGAGGAAGGTGCAAAAAAGCACTACTTTTTGGCGCATTTACTAGTGGTACTCGACGAAAAGAAGAGGAGATTGGCTCGTCTTCAGTATGAAGCTGAGGATTTAGGCTCGCCTAAGGTACTAGGTGGAGGAGGTTGGTGAGACTAGAAGGAGAGGACCTAAGGAGAGGTTACGAGGTCGACTGGTAAGGAGAGGAGAGGTTACGAGGTCGATTTGCCATAGGCAAAGGAGATAGCACGAAGCGTCATTGATTGTCAAGTCAATTCTTTTCCTAAAATCTGGTTTTCATTGTCATCTGATTTAGCAGCCAGATCAGTATAAGTAGAAGAATAGGATAAGGCTTGGAGGTTTCTCTCGTGAACCTTGCTACAGTTGCTTTGGTTTGGCATCTTGTTACGTTCGAGCTCGCTGCTAACTTTATCTCTCTTAAGGTTCCACCTCTTCTTTCGGCTAACCCCCAACCAACTCATCGTCTTTCAGAGGGCGGTCTGTCTGTAGCGGAAGGGTTTCACTCTTTGCTTTAAGCTGTCTTTTTAGATTTATAATTATAGTATATAACAAAATAGGACTGTCATCCGATATCCAAAAAGGGAATTGGCACAAGAATCGGAAAGTCATAATATGGCGATGTCATAATCAAAGAAATGGATATAAACTAATCTATACATACAGCCTAAGCCGGCAAACCATAGCTTTGTTTGGGCTTTTAGGCTTGAGCAGATGAACTAAATTTCACAAGACCTCCCCCTTTACCCGCATTGAATCTCCTTTCGGATAGAATGTGATTCGAGTACAAGCTCCCGTATAACATGCAAGATAACATACGAGGTCGAATTAGAAGGGTGGAATCTTTTACGGAGGTATCTTCAAAAAGAGAGGAGTTGACTCATATAATTCTGCTATAGGCCTCCTTTGGTCTTGTCTTTTGTACTAGATTAACCTCAGGTTGAGTCCTAAATTTAGAACAAAGATAGGCGCTCTTGTCACAGGTTCGAGGAACTAGAGTCACTACTTTCACAGTTAGATGAGCCTCGCTCCGAACCGCACCTTAATAAGATAACAAGGGCAAGATCCAATGTCCCGGCTGCTAGCTCGTGGGATAAAAGGAGAGGGGACGAAGTCTGCTTTTCCTTAAAGGGGAGGGCCAAGAGGAGAGAGAGACGAGGTCGACTGCCAAGGAGAGAGGCTCGAACGTAAGTGATGAGGAGACAGGGAGAAGACCGACGGGAGAGAGGTAGGAGATTCGGGCTCAACCAAAGCGAGAGGGGTTTATCCCTGTTATACCTGAGGCGGGACTTTTCTGATTGATATAAGGAAAGAAAGGTAAAAGAGGCTCGAGCATAGCGATGATAAGGGAGGCTTTCAAAAGACAAAGAAGGGAGTGGCGCCTGCGTTGATGAGATCGAAAGACAAGTAAGTGCCTTTCTTATCTTAAGCAAGTCCCTACAGGTACCCTTTGTTATCCATGGATCCTTTAGGAGCCTTTTGACTCTGTTCTACGCCTTCTCTCCTGTCTTATGTTCTATTGTCTTCGCTGGTAGACCTCCTCTTTCCGCTTGCTGTAGATTAGGTATGCCTAGGACTTGTGATCCGTCTAACTAAGGCACTGGTGCGCTCGAAAGCCAGACTAGACTCGGGAACGGCAAGCTTCTTTCTTAAATAAAGGCTGACGCCACCAACCAAAAGGGGGACTTTCTTTAGTCTAGCATTTTTAGATTGATTCCCTTTCTTTCTCTATATGCGAGCATTTTCTCTGCCTTTTGCCTATCTAAGGATGAAGTCAGTCAACTTCCTTCTGTATCGGTAGGAGCTGGTCGACTAGATGCTCATTATGCGAAAGGGTTCTCAAAGGGGGGGCGTTTGCACAGAGTTTGGTGTCAGATGCGGGCTTTGATTCCCTTGGAGGGAGGTTCGACTTCAAGAAAAGAAATGCTCTTGTCCAACTTCATCTGTCCTATTAGTAAAAAAGAAGAGAGAAAACCTTCGAGGACAAAGAACAAGAGCTGCCAAGCCAAAGCAAGGTCCGGAAGTTGGGAGAAGAAAGACAATGTGAGTCAGATCAAGGATCCAAAAGAAGTCGACGACTACTTAATGCGAAGATCGTCAGATGTCCTTCTCTTATCCTTAAGGTAGTTTGCTCTTTATGGTTGTAAAAGACAAGGCCAAAGCAGCAGGAGGAGGCTCTGTACACCCCCAATCTCACCCTCCTTTTTTCAATCTAGGTCCTTAGAAAGAGGGTCGTTCAGAAGGGCCTTTCTCCATCAAGATGCTAGGAGGTCTGTCTCGGCCAGCGGGAATCAACCCACCGTGAAGTGAGTCAGCTCTCGTTTCAGGATATGTTCAAGTAATAGGCTAAAGGATCTCTCTCTTCGATAAGAAACCTAAGCGGACTCGGTAGATACGCGTAGCAGTAGTAGGTAGTAGAAGAAAGAGTAGATAATAGATCTAAAGTAGTCCTTTTTCTTATATGCGAAAAAATCTTACAAAAGTCCATTGCCAAGGAAGACTCCACGAGAGAAAGGCTCCTCTTCTTTTTTCCTTGATTTCCTGCTTGCTCCGTTATGCACGCTTCTGTAGAAGAAGGCTTAAAGTAAAGTGGGACCTTGCGCGAGAAACCCAGCTCTCACTCCTTTCCTTTAGGCGCTATCTGCTCCTTTTCTCGTTACATAGCTTTCACTCGTTTACAACAACTGTCTCGTAAATCGCTCATAAGTCTCCAAACTTAGAAATTATAACTTATGCCGCAATTCCGGATAAAAGTTCCTTTTCTTTCATGAATTTATTCGGTAAAAAAGGGGGATGACCTTTTTTCCTCCTATCATCCTAAGACGTACTTCTTTCTTCTACTTTATAAGCTTTTTCCTCTTTCCATCACACTCTAAGAACGCGGGGGCCTTCTCATAGGATCTTTCGCGAACTTTCCTACTAGAGCGCTCGTGTGCTTGGAACGAGTATATAGAACTAGCGACCTTTAAACAATGCCTAGCTTTAAGTTACTACTATATATCCTTTATGAAGCTTTATCGAACTAGAAGAGATAGTATAGAATAAGAAAAAAGGGGGCATTCGAGAGATTATTAAGCAAAGAAGGGACTCGACAAATTCACTATAATACCAGGGGCGTTTACATGAGCGGCTCTCTGCATCTGTAAATGAAGCCGGTGCTGGGGAGGCTGTTCCAAAGAAAGCAAAAAAGGAAACTTTACATCGTGGAAAAGAAAGGAAGCGCCCTGTCATGGAAATGCTTTTCTGTATTCTGTATGTCTTAATGTTCATTTCGTAATGTAATACCTGGTACTAGAAATCCGTCGTTCGTGGAACGTCCTCCAAAAAGTTTCTCGTGGATCCTTAAGACTAAGGAGCAGCTCGTTGGGCACATTAATGACTTTACCAAGAAGAGCAAGAGGACTTTTTCTACCGTTCACGACTGGCTGCTATAAGAAGAAGAAAACAAAGAGGAAGGTCTTAGATGTACTGCTAGCCCCCGTATTGTGAGAACAAGCTCTTATCTATAGAAGTCTCTATGGACGCTACATGTAGAAAGACTTTCTACGGAAATCCAGGGCGCCTTCTTTTGACTTACATAAAAAAATGTTCACTGTCAGAGTCTTCCCGCTTCTGATGTACTTGGCATGTAGGTAGTTACTGAATCAATCTAAAGAGACCTCCTCTGGTAATGGAGTCATTAGATAAACTTTCTCATTCTATGCCCGAAACCATATATTATAGGGGGATGGCTAGATTAGAAGAAAGTAAGCAGACACGCTCAACTGAAACTATATATATAGTAGAAAGATCGACAATTACATCTCAATAAGCGCTGGCCGGTTGAACTAGCTAACCCCTCTATTAACCACTACAGGTATTACGATCATTACGAGACCAGTTCGTTGCAGGATGACACTCGCGTGGATACCAGAATATGGTCCTCGTGCGGACAGCGGCTCTCATTCCAAACCTCTTTCCTCTCCTTACCAGTCGAGCCTTTCTCCTCTTTCCTCTCCTTACCAGTCGAGCCTTTCTCCTCTTTCCTCTCCTTACCAGTCGAGCCTTTCTCCTCTTTCCTCTCCTTACCAGTCGAGCCTTTCTCCTCTTTCCTCCCCTTTGTCAGTCGAGCCTTTCTCCTTCATACTAAAGACGAGCCTCTTTTTACTGTCCCACTTGGTCGAGTCATCACATCTATCTCCTTGTTTGTCTATGCGTCTGTCTCTTCCGATCGAGGACTTTCTAAGCTTGACCTTATCCCGTTGGTCGACCTCGTAACCTCACCTCTTTGCAATCGAGTCTCTCTACTCTCTCTTAGA
>JAQQAY020000039.1:45000-47500 GCA_029255685.2 Silene conica
AGATTTGGCAATTCGAGAAACGCGCAGGGATTAGGCATAGTGATCAAACAACGTTCATAACAACTTTATCGGGACGCAATGCCTACTCGTGCTCAGCGCTATCATCGGCTTGGTCTTGGTGAATAACTCACTAGCAAGCGGATTCTTCACTGATTACGATCAACAATGCAGCCTTTCGCTGAAATGATTGTCGCCTTACACACTAGGCTACAACGTGATCAAACAACGCTCAAATATAGCTTTATCGGGACACAATGCCTACTCGTGGTCGAGCGCATCATCGGCCTGGTCTTGGTGAATAACTCACTAGCAAGCGGATTTCTTCACTGATTACGATCAACAATGCATCCTTTCCACCAAAAATGATTGTCGCCTTACTCACTAAGCTACATCGTGATCAAACAACGCTCAAATATAGCTTTATCGGACGCAATGCCTACTCGTGGTCAGCGCATCATCGGCCTGGTCTTGGAGAATAACTCACTCGCAAGCGGATTTCTTCACTGATTACGATCAACAATGCATCCTTTCCACCAAAAATGATTGTCGCCTTACTCACAAGCACCCAATCACCCCGAGGGATAACCAAGGAGCAACGATTCTCAAAAGCCAAATTCCGACAAATCCGTCATAACCGAGTTGTCCGTGAGGGTCTTACACGATGGCCTTGTGTACCCGTCACTCTAGCCATCGATGCCCAATACCGTCTATGACGGTTCCCCCGAGGCGTGGAGCCTCGGGGTTGATGGACTTACCACGACGGCCATTACAGCCATCGATGCCGAAACCCGTGCACCAGCCACGGGCCCCCTTGACGGGAATGCATGGCGGATAAAAAAAAAAATTTTTTTGTCGATAGGGTCATTGCCATGCACCACGCCTCGGAGTGGGGGTCCTTATGCCTACGCCAACATGCACCATGGTGCCCCAACCGCTCAAGCTCTCACTACCCCCTATAGAGGCTTTTTTGATAGTTTTGGTCTTGTAGCAAGTGAACATTGATGTTGCAGAATAGCGATACGTTTTTGTATCGCCATTTTGGGGCATCAAATGACCTTTGTTTTGGGAGTGTGATACATGTTGGAAAGCTCTTTTCGAGTACTTGATGTTGAAAAAAAAAAAAATCGCAAATCCGACATTGTTTTGAGTGAGTTATGGGCCTCGGAACACGGGTCATTTTCTGCGGAAGGGTTCTGCTGCCTAGACCTCGGTGTTCTTGAACTTTTGGGGGTCCAAACCATGTGCCATTTTTGCAAACCTTACATTTTTGGGTAGCTAACTTGGAGTAGTTGGTCTTAGGCTCAAGAAAATATTGATTCCGACTTGTTTGGGTCCCGGAAACCGCGTTGGGGCGAGCGGTGTCTATTTGCATGTTGGGTGTTCCCTTGGGGTGGGGTGTTTTGGGCACTTTGGGTGTCCTCCTCCTCATTTCCCACCCAATTGGCATCTTAGTATCACAGTAGCAATGTTTTTTAAGCATTTTTAGGCTTCGTTGCTCGGGCAAAATCGCTCGGAAACGAAAATTGCCCACGGTGTCGTCGGGTGACCGGTGAGGTGTTTTGTGTGAGTGGTGCATCGGAATGGGACAAGGCAATCATATAGTGTCCACTCCTCATTAAACTTACCCTATGGCCTTGCCCAACAAACTCTAAAAAGTATTTGGGAACGGTCACCCGGAATACCTTAGAGGTTTGTTGAGGTATATCATTTCGTAGCATGTGTTAGGGACCGACCATGGTAACCGAGTCGGGATGACTATCGGTTGGTTGTCGGTCGCTGGCTCTTGGTCACCCATCATATGTTTACTTCGGAAACATCTTAAATTCCCGTCCCGTGGCGTTTCCCGTACCCCACGGCCACGTTTTGGCATAACGGCCCATGGCCTAGGCATTGCTCGGTCATGGCCTAGGCATTGCTCGGTCATGGCCTAGGCATTGCTCGGTCATGGCCTAGGCTACTAACCTCAAAATGCCTAGGCATGGCTGAATAAGGAAGCCCTTTTTTCCATGGGCATAGCAACGCATCATGGCCTAGGCATTGACCGAGCTATTGGTGCCCATGGCATGGGCATTTGCTCGGTCATTGGTGCCCATGGCCTAGGCATTGCTCGGTCATGGCCTGGCCATTGCTCGGTCATTGGTGCCCATGGCCTAGGCATTGCTCGGTCATGCCTGGCCATTGCTCGGTCATTGGTGCCCATGGCCTAGGCATTGCTCGAGTCATGGCCTGGCCATTGCTCGGTCATGGCCTAGGCATTGCTCGGTCATTGGTGCCCATTGCCTAGGCAGTGACCGAGCAATGGTGCCCATTGCCTAGGCAGTGCTCGGTCATTGGTGCCCATTGCCTAGGCAGTGACCGAGCAATGGTGCCCATTGCCTAGGCATTGCTCGGTCATTGGTGCCCATTGCCTAGGCAGTGACCGAGCAATGGTGCCCATTGCCTAGCATTGCTCGGTCATTGGTGCCCATTGCCTAGGCAGTGACCGAGCAATGGTGCCCAT
>JAQQAY020000108.1:30000-32500 GCA_029255685.2 Silene conica
ACCAATGACCGAGCAATGGCCAGGCCATGACCGAGCAATGCCTAGGCCATGGGCACCAATGACCGAGCAATGCCCAGGCCATGGGCACCAATGCTCGGTCAATGCCTAGGCCATGATGCGTGCTATGCCCATGGAAAAAAGGGCTTCCTTATTCAGCCATGCCTAGGCATTTTGAGGTTAGTAGCCTAGGCCATGACCGAGCAATGCCTAGGCCATGACCGAGCAATGCCTAGGCCATGACCGAGCAATGCCTAGGCCATGGGCCGTTATGCCAAAACGTGGCCGTGGGGTACGGGAAACGCCACGGGACGGGAATTTAAGATGTTTCCGAAGTAAACATATGATGGGTGACCAAGAGCCGCGACCGACAACCAACCGATAGTCATCCCGACTCGGTTACCTTGGTCGGTCCCTAACACATGCTACGAAATGATATACCTCAACAAACCTCTAAGGTATTCCGGGTGACCGTTCCCAAATACTTTTTAGAGTTGTTGGGCAAGGCCATAGGGTAAGTTTAATGAGGAGTGGACACTATATGATTGCCTTGTCCCATCCGATGCACCACTCACACAAACACCCACCGGTCACCCGACGACACCGTGGGCAATTTTCGTTTCCGAGCGATTTTGCCCGAGCAACGAAGCCTAAAAATGCTTAAAAACATTGCTACTGTGATACTAAGATGCCAATTGGGTGGGAAATGAGGAGGAGGACACCCAAAGTGCCCAAAACACCCCACCCCAAGGGAACACCCAACATGCAAATAGACACCGCTCGCCCCAACGCGGTTTCCGGGACCCAAACAAGTCGGAATCAATATTTTCTTGAGCCTAAGACCAACTACTCCAAGTTAGCTACCCAAAAATGTAAGGTTTGCAAAAATGGCACATGGTTTGGACCCCCAAAGTTCAAGAACACCGAGGTCTAGGCAGCAGACCCTTCCGCAGAAAATGACCCGTGTTCCGAGGCCCATAACTCACTCAAAACAAGTCGGATTTGCGATTTTTTTTTTTCAACATCAAGTACTCGAAAAGAGCTTTCCAACCATATATCACACTCCCAAAACAAAGGTCATTTGATGCCCCAAAATGGCGATACAAAAACGTATCGCTATTCTGCAACATCAATGTTCACTGCTACAAGACCAAAACTATCAAAAAAGCCTCTATAGGGGGTAGTGAGAGCTTGAGCGGTTGGGGCACCATGGTGCATGTTGGCGTAGGCATAAGGACCCCCACTCCGAGGCGTGGTGCATGGCAATGACCCTATCGACAAAAAAATTTTTTTTTTTTTCCGCCATGCATTCCCGTCAAGGGGGCCCGTGGCTGGTGCACGGGTTTCGGCATCGATGGCTGTAATGGCCGTCGTGTAAGTCCATCAACCCCGAGGCTCCACGCCTCGGGGGAACCGTCATAGACGGTATTGGGCATCGATGGCTAGAGTGACGGGTACACAAGGCCATCGTGTAAGACCCTCACGGACAACTCGGTTATGACGGATTTGTCGGAATTTGGCTTTTGAGAATCGTTGCTCCTTGGTTATCCCTCGGGGTGATTGGGTGCTTGTGAGTAAGGCGACAATCATTTTTGGTGGAAAGGATGCATTGTTGATCGTAATCAGTGAAGAAATCCGCTTGCGAGTGAGTTATTCTCCAAGACCAGGCCGATGATGCGCTGACCACGAGTAGGCATTGCGTCCCGATAAAGCTATATTTGAGCGTTGTTTGATCACGATGTAGCTTAGTGAGTAAGGCGACAATCATTTTTGGTGGAAAGGATGCATTGTTGATCGTAATCAGTGAAGAAATCCGCTTGCTAGTGAGTTATTCACCAAGACCAGGCCGATGATGCGCTGACCACGAGTAGGCATTGTGTCCCGATAAAGCTATATTTGAGCGTTGTTTGATCACGTTGTAGCCTAGTGTGTAAGGCGACAATCATTTTCAGCGGAAAGGCTGCATTGTTGATCGTAATCAGTGAAGAAATCCGCTTGCTAGTGAGTTATTCACCAAGACCAAGCCGATGATGCGCTGAGCACGAGTAGGCATTGCGTCCCGATAAAGTTGTTATGAACGTTGTTTGATCACTATGCCTAATCCCTGCGCGTTTCTCGATTGCCAAATCTGATATTTTCTTGAGTCGGGTTGTCCCTTGTCCCTCGGAATGTCCCTCGGAATGTCCCTCTCGAATGTCCCTCTCGAATGTCCCTCTCGAAGTACTTGCCTATGATGGATTTGTCGGAATGTAGCTTTTGAGAATCGTTGCACCTTGGTTATCCCTCGGGGAGATTGGGTGCTTGTGAGTAAGGCGACAATCATTTTTGGTGGAAAGGATGCATTGTTGATCGTAATCAGTGAAGAAATCCGCTTGCTAGTGAGTTATTCACCAAGACCAGGCCGATGATGCGCTGACCACGAGTAGGCATTGCGTCCCGATAAAGCTATATTTGAGCGTTGTTTGATCACGATGTAGCTTAGTGAGTAAGGCGACAATCATTT
>JAQQAY020000108.1:47500-49895 GCA_029255685.2 Silene conica
TCGGTCAATGCCTAGGCCATGATGCGTGCTATGCCCATGGAAAAAAGGGCTTCCTTATTCAGCCATGCCTAGGCATTTTGAGGTTAGTAGCCTAGGCCATGACCGAGCAATGCCTAGGCCATGACCGAGCAATGCCTAGGCCATGACCGAGCAATGCCTAGGCCATGGGCCGTTATGCCAAAACGTGGCCGTGGGGTACGGGAAACGCCACGGGACGGGAATTTAAGATGTTTCCGAAGTAAACATATGATGGGTGACCAAGAGCCGCGACCGACAACCAACCGATAGTCATCCCGACTCGGTTACCTTGGTCGGTCCCTAACACATGCTACGAAATGATATACCTCAACAAACCTCTAAGGTATTCCGGGTGACCGTTCCCAAATACTTTTTAGAGTTGTTGGGCAAGGCCATAGGGTAAGTTTAATGAGGAGTGGACACTATATGATTGCCTTGTCCCATCCGATGCACCACTCACACAAACACCCACCGGTCACCCGACGACACCGTGGGCAATTTTCGTTTCCGAGCGATTTTGCCCGAGCAACGAAGCCTAAAAATGCTTAAAAACATTGCTACTGTGATACTAAGATGCCAATTGGGTGGGAAATGAGGAGGAGGACACCCAAAGTGCCCAAAACACCCCACCCCAAGGGAACACCCAACATGCAAATAGACACCGCTCGCCCCAACGCGGTTTCCGGGACCCAAACAAGTCGGAATCAATATTTTCTTGAGCCTAAGACCAACTACTCCAAGTTAGCTACCCAAAAATGTAAGGTTTGCAAAAATGGCACATGGTTTGGACCCCCAAAGTTCAAGAACACCGAGGTCTAGGCAGCAGACCCTTCCGCAGAAAATGACCCGTGTTCCGAGGCCCATAACTCACTCAAAACAAGTCGGATTTGCGATTTTTTTTTTTTCAACATCAAGTACTCGAAAAGAGCTTTCCAACCATGTATCACACTCCCAAAACAAAGGTCATTTGATGCCCCAAAATGGCGATACAAAAACGTATCGCTATTCTGCAACATCAATGTTCACTGCTACAAGACCAAAACTATCAAAAAAGCCTCTATAGGGGGTAGTGAGAGCTTGAGCGGTTGGGGCACCATGGTGCATGTTGGCGTAGGCATAAGGACCCCCACTCCGAGGCGTGGTGCATGGCAATGACCCTATCGACAAAAAAATTTTTTTTTTTTTCCGCCATGCATTCCCGTCAAGGGGGCCCGTGGCTGGTGCACGGGTTTCGGCATCGATGGCTGTAATGGCCGTCGTGTAAGTCCATCAACCCCGAGGCTCCACGCCTCGGGGGAACCGTCATAGACGGTATTGGGCATCGATGGCTAGAGTGACGGGTACACAAGGCCATCGTGTAAGACCCTCACGGACAACTCGGTTATGACGGATTTGTCGGAATTTGGCTTTTGAGAATCGTTGCTCCTTGGTTATCCCTCGGGGTGATTGGGTGCTTGTGAGTAAGGCGACAATCATTTTTGGTGGAAAGGATGCATTGTTGATCGTAATCAGTGAAGAAATCCGCTTGCGAGTGAGTTATTCTCCAAGACCAGGCCGATGATGCGCTGACCACGAGTAGGCATTGCGTCCCGATAAAGCTATATTTGAGCGTTGTTTGATCACGATGTAGCTTAGTGAGTAAGGCGACAATCATTTTTGGTGGAAAGGATGCATTGTTGATCGTAATCAGTGAAGAAATCCGCTTGCTAGTGAGTTATTCACCAAGACCAGGCCGATGATGCGCTGACCACGAGTAGGCATTGTGTCCCGATAAAGCTATATTTGAGCGTTGTTTGATCACGTTGTAGCCTAGTGTGTAAGGCGACAATCATTTTCAGCGGAAAGGCTGCATTGTTGATCGTAATCAGTGAAGAAATCCGCTTGCTAGTGAGTTATTCACCAAGACCAAGCCGATGATGCGCTGAGCACGAGTAGGCATTGCGTCCCGATAAAGTTGTTATGAACGTTGTTTGATCACTATGCCTAATCCCTGCGCGTTTCTCGATTGCCAAATCTGATATTTTCTTGAGTCGGGTTGTCCCTTGTCCCTCGGAATGTCCCTCGGAATGTCCCTCTCGAATGTCCCTCTCGAATGTCCCTCTCGAAGTACTTGCCTATGATGGATTTGTCGGAATGTAGCTTTTGAGAATCGTTGCACCTTGGTTATCCCTCGGGGAGATTGGGTGCTTGTGAGTAAGGCGACAATCATTTTTGGTGGAAAGGATGCATTGTTGATCGTAATCAGTGAAGAAATCCGCTTGCTAGTGAGTTATTCACCAAGACCAGGCCGATGATGCGCTGACCACGAGTAGGCATTGCGTCCCGATAAAGCTATATTTGAGCGTTGTTTGATCACGATGTAGCTTAGTGAGTAAGG
>JAQQAY020000048.1:30000-33408 GCA_029255685.2 Silene conica
GGAATTTAAGATGTTTCCGAAGTAAACATATGATGGGTGACCAAGAGCCGCGACCGACAACCAACCGATAGTCATCCCGACTCGGTTACCTTGGTCGGTCCCTAACACATGCTACGAAATGATATACCTCAACAAACCTCTAAGGTATTCCGGGTGACCGTTCCCAAATACTTTTTAGAGTTGTTGGGCAAGGCCATAGGGTAAGTTTAATGAGGAGTGGACACTATATGATTGCCTTGTCCCATCCGATGCACCACTCACACAAACACCCACCGGTCACCCGACGACACCGTGGGCAATTTTCGTTTCCGAGCGATTTTGCCCGAGCAACGAAGCCTAAAAATGCTTAAAAACATTGCTACTGTGATACTAAGATGCCAATTGGGTGGGAAATGAGGAGGAGGACACCCAAAGTGCCCAAAACACCCCACCCCAAGGGAACACCCAACATGCAAATAGACACCGCTCGCCCCAACGCGGTTTCCGGGACCCAAACAAGTCGGAATCAATATTTTCTTGAGCCTAAGACCAACTACTCCAAGTTAGCTACCCAAAAATGTAAGGTTTGCAAAAATGGCACATGGTTTGGACCCCCAAAGTTCAAGAACACCGAGGTCTAGGCAGCAGACCCTTCCGCAGAAAATGACCCGTGTTCCGAGGCCCATAACTCACTCAAAACAAGTCGGATTTGCGATTTTTTTTTTTTTCAACATCAAGTACTCGAAAAGAGCTTTCCAACCATGTATCACACTCCCAAAACAAAGGTCATTTGATGCCCCAAAATGGCGATACAAAAACGTATCGCTATTCTGCAACATCAATGTTCACTGCTACAAGACCAAAACTATCAAAAAAGCCTCTATAGGGGGGTAGTGAGAGCTTGAGCGGTTGGGGCACCATGGTGCATGTTGGCGTAGGCATAAGGACCCCCACTCCGAGGCGTGGTGCATGGCAATGACCCTATCGACAAAAAAATTTTTTTTTTTTTCCGCCATGCATTCCCGTCAAGGGGGCCCGTGGCTGGTGCACGGGTTTCGGCATCGATGGCTGTAATGGCCGTCGTGTAAGTCCATCAACCCCGAGGCTCCACGCCTCGGGGGAACCGTCATAGACGGTATTGGGCATCGATGGCTAGAGTGACGGGTACACAAGGCCATCGTGTAAGACCCTCACGGACAACTCGGTTATGACGGATTTGTCGGAATTTGGCTTTTGAGAATCGTTGCTCCTTGGTTATCCCTCGGGGTGATTGGGTGCTTGTGAGTAAGGCGACAATCATTTTTGGTGGAAAGGATGCATTGTTGATCGTAATCAGTGAAGAAATCGCTTGCGAGTGAGTTATTCTCCAAGACCAGGCCGATGATGCGCTGACCACGAGTATGCATTGCGTCCCGATAAAGCTATATTTGAGCGTTGTTTGATCACGATGTAGCTTAGTGAGTAAGGCGACAATCATTTTTGGTGGAAAGGATGCATTGTTGATCGTAATCAGTGAAGAAATCCGCTTGCTAGTGAGTTATTCACCAAGACCAGGCCGATGATGCGCTGACCACGAGTAGGCATTGTGTCCCGATAAAGCTATATTTGAGCGTTGTTTGATCACGTTGTAGCCTAGTGTGTAAGGCGACAATCATTTTCAGCGGAAAGGCTGCATTGTTGATCGTAATCAGTGAAGAAATCCGCTTGCTAGTGAGTTATTCACCAAGACCAAGCCGATGATGCGCTGAGCACGAGTAGGCATTGCGTCCCGATAAAGTTGTTATGAACGTTGTTTGATCACTATGCCTAATCCCTGCGCGTTTCTCGATTGCCAAATCTGATATTTTCTTGAGTCGGGTTGTCCCTTGTCCCTCGGAATGTCCCTCGTAATGTCCCTCTCGAATGTCCCTCTCGAAGTATCTGCCTATGATGGATTTGTCGGAATGTAGCTTTTGAGAATCGTTGCACCTTGGTTATCCCTCGGGGAGATTGGGTGCTTGTGAGTAAGGCGACAATCATTTTTGGTGGAAAGGATGCATTGTTGATCGTAATCAGTGAAGAAATCCGCTTGCTAGTGAGTTATTCACCAAGACCAGGCCGATGATGCGCTGACCACGAGTAGGCATTGCGTCCCGATAAAGCTATATTTGAGCGTTGTTTGATCACGATGTAGCTTAGTGAGTAAGGCGACAATCATTTTTGGTGAAAGGATGCATTGTTGATCGTAATCAGTGAAGAAATCCGCTTGCTAGTGAGTTATTCACCAAGACCAGGCCGATGATGCGCTGACCACGAGTAGGCATTGTGTCCCGATAAAGCTATATTTGAGCGTTGTTTGATCACGTTGTAGCCTAGTGTGTAAGGCGACAATCATTTTCAGCGGAAAGGCTGCATTGTTGAGCGTAATCAGTGAAGAAAATCCGCTTGCTAGTGAGTTATTCACCAAGACCAAGCCGATGATGCGCTGAGCACGAGTAGGCATTGCGTCCCGATAAAGTTGTTATGAGCGTTGTTTGATCACTATGCCTAATCCATGCGCGTTTCTCGATTGCCAAATCTGATATTTTCTTGAGTCGGGTTGTCCCTTGTCCCTCGGAATGTGCCTCGGTTTTTCGCGGCTAGTTGTGCTATGATGGGGTTTGATTCCTGCAACAATTGACCTTCATCGGGTCATAGTGTGTTAGGGAGATTGACCTTGTTACGGCATTGGCGAATCGCGTGAGTGGCGTTGGGATTTTTTGAGTTGGCGGGCTCTTTGCTTGTGCATTGAACCGTCGACAAATAATCCGCTTCACTGTTGCCTAGAAGTGCTATCATGGCCATGGGTGAAGGCGTTTTCCTGCGTTAGATGCCTAATGAAAGGTATTACAATGTCCTAAATGAGAGAGATTCGCTTGATATTCCCTCGGGGGTGTCGGGTGAAACGTTAATGCTAGGGTTGTTGTCCCCCTACCCGCGTAAAAAGATGTGGTGGGATGGCTAATGGCTCTAGCAGTTCTCTGGGATGCGGTATGCTTTTTCGGGTGTTTGACCTAATCATTCGCCCATTCAAGAGTTGTTGCTCAAGATGAACGACTTTCGGAGCACGTTGACCACCCGTTTGCTCGGTTGGCTCATGTGCGTCGTTGTCGATTGAGGAATGCTACCTGGTTGATCCTGCCAGTAGTCATATGCTTGTCTCAAAGATTAAGCCATGCATGTGTAAGTATGAACTAATTCAGACTGTGAAACTGCGAATGGCTCATTAAATCAGTTATAGTTTGTTTGATGGTACCTGCTACTCGGATAACCGTAGTAATTCTAGAGCTAATACGTGCAACATCGTCCTACTATCTGGAAGGGCTGCATTTATTAGATAAAAGGTCAACGCGGGCTTTGCCCGTTGCTCTGATGATTCATGATAACTCGACGGATCGCACGGCCTTTGCG
>JAQQAY020000065.1:32500-35000 GCA_029255685.2 Silene conica
TTTCCACCAAAAATGATTGTCGCCTTACTCACTAAGCTACATCGTGATCAAACAACGCTCAAATATAGCTTTATCGGGACGCAATGCCTACTCGTGGTCAGCGCATCATCGGCCTGGTCTTGGAGAATAACTCACTCGCAAGCGGATTTCTTCACTGATTACGATCAACAATGCATCCTTTCCACCAAAAATGATTGTCGCCTTACTCACAAGCACCCAATCTCCCCGAGGGATAACCAAGGTGCAACGATTCTCAAAAGCTACATTCCGACAAATCCATCATAGGCAAGTACTTCGAGAGGGACATTGGAGAGGGACATTCCGAGGGACATTCCGAGGGACAAGGGACAACCCGACTCAAGAAAATATCAGATTTGGCAATCGAGAAACGCGCAGGGATTAGGCATAGTGATCAAACAACGTTCATAACAACTTTATCGGGACGCTTTGCCTACTCGTGCTCAGCGCATCATCGGCTTGGTCTTGGTGAATAACTCACTAGCAAGCGGATTTTTTCACTGATTACGATCAACAATGCAGCCTTTCCGCTGAAAATGATTGTCGCCTTACACACTAGGCTACAACGTGATCAAACAACGCTCAAATATAGCTTTATCGGGACACAATGCCTACTCGTGGTCAGCGCATCATCGGCCTGGTCTTGGTGAATAACTCACTAGCAAGCGGATTTCTTCACTGATTACGATCAACAATGCATCCTTTCCACCAAAAATGATTGTCGCCTTACTCACTAAGCTACATCGTGATCAAACAACGCTCAAATATAGCTTTATCGGGACGCAATGCCTACTCGTGGTCAGCGCATCATCGGCCTGGTCTTGGAGAATAACTCACTCGCAAGCGGATTTCTTCACTGATTACGATCAACAATGCATCCTTTCCACCAAAAATGATTGTCGCCTTACTCACAAGCACCCAATCACCCCGAGGGATAACCAAGGAGCAACGATTCTCAAAAGCCAAATTCCGACAAATCCGTCATAACCGAGTTGTCCGTGAGGGTCTTACACGATGGCCTTGTGTACCCGTCACTCTAGCCACCGATGCCCAATACCGTCTATGACGGTTCCCCCGAGGCGTGGAGCCTCGGGGTTGATGGACTTACACGACGGCCATTACAGCCATCGATGCCGAAACCCGTGCACCAGCCACGGGCCCCCTTGACGGGAATGCATGGCGGAAAAAAAAAAAATTTTGTCGATAGGGTCATTGCCATGCACCACGCCTCGGAGTGGGGGTCCTTATGCCTACGCCAACATGCACCATGGTGCCCCAACCGCTCAAGCTCTCACTACCCCCTATAGAGGCTTTTTTGATAGTTTTGGTCTTGTAGCAGTGAACATTGATGTTGCAGAATAGCGATACGTTTTTGTATCGCCATTTTGGGGCATCAAATGACCTTTGTTTTGGGAGTGTGATACATGGTTGGAAAGCTCTTTTCGAGTACTTGATGTTGAAAAAAAAAAAATCGCAAATCCGACTTGTTTTGAGTGAGTTATGGGCCTCGGAACACGGGTCATTTTCTGCGGAAGGGTCTGCTGCCTAGACCTCGGTGTTCTTGAACTTTGGGGGTCCAAACCATGTGCCATTTTTGCAAACCTTACATTTTTGGGTAGCTAACTTGGAGTAGTTGGTCTTAGGCTCAAGAAAATTCCGATTCCGACTTGTTTGGGTCCCGGAAACCGCGTTGGGGCGAGCGGTGTCTATTTGCTTGTTGGGTGTTCCCTTGGGGTGGGGTGTTTTGGGCACTTTGGGTGTCCTCCTCCTCATTTCCCACCCAATTGGCATCTTAGTATCACAGTAGCAATGTTTTTAAGCATTTTTAGGCTTCGTTGCTCGGGCAAAATCGCTCGGAAACGAAAATTGCCCACGGTGTCGTCGGGTGACCGGTGGGTGTTTGTGTGAGTGGTGCATCGGATGGGACAAGGCAATCATATAGTGTCCACTCCTTATTAAACTTACCCTATGGCCTTCCCCAACAACTCTAAAAAGTATTTGGGAACGGTCACCCGGAATACCTTAGAGGTTTGTTGAGGTATATCATTTCGTAGCATGTGTTAGGGACCGACCAAGGTAACCGAGTCGGGATGACTATCGGTTGGTTGTCGGTCGCGGCTCTTGGTCACCCATCATATGTTTACTTCGGAAACATCTTAAATTCCCGTCCCGTGGCGTTTCCCGTACCCCACGGCCACGTTTTGGCATAACGGCCCATGGCCTAGGCATTGCTCGGTCATGGCCTAGGCATTGCTCGGTCATGGCCTAGGCATTGCTCGGTCATGGCCTAGGCATTGCTCGGTCATGGCCTAGGCTACTAACCTCAAAATGCCTAGGCATGGCTGAATAAGGAAGCCCTTTTTTCCATGGGCATAGCACGCATCATGGCCTAGGCATTGACCGAGCATTGGTGCCCATGGCCTGGGCATTGCTCGGTCATTGGTGCCCATGGCCTAGGCATTGCTCGGTCATGGCCTGGCCA
>JAQQAY020000134.1:7500-10000 GCA_029255685.2 Silene conica
TTTCTTCACTGATTACGATCAACAATGCATCCTTTCCACCAAAAATGATTGTCGCCTTACTCACAAGCACCCAATCTCCCCGAGGGATAACCAAGGTGCAACGATTCTCAAAAGCTACATTCCGACAAATCCATCATAGGCAAGTACTTCGAGAGGGACATTCGAGAGGGACATTCCGAGGGACATTCCGAGGGACAAGGGACAACCCGACTCAAGAAAATATCAGATTTGGCAATCGAGAAACGCGCAGGGATTAGGCATAGTGATCAAACAACGTTCATAACAACTTTATCGGGACGCAATGCCTACTCGTGCTCAGCGCATCATCGGCTTGGTCTTGGTGAATAACTCACTAGCAAGCGGATTTCTTCACTGATTACGATCAACAATGCAGCCTTTCCGCTGAAAATGATTGTCGCCTTACACACTAGGCTACAACGTGATCAAACAACGCTCAAATATAGCTTTATCGGGACACAATGCCTACTCGTGGTCAGCGCATCATCGGCCTGGTCTTGGTGAATAACTCACTAGCAAGCGGATTTCTTCACTGATTACGATCAACAATGCATCCTTTCCACCAAAAATGATTGTCGCCTTACTCACTAAGCTACATCGTGATCAAACAACGCTCAAATATAGCTTTATCGGGACGCAATGCCTACTCGTGGTCAGCGCATCATCGGCCTGGTCTTGGAGAATAACTCACTCGCAAGCGGATTTCTTCACTGATTACGATCAACAATGCATCCTTTCCACCAAAAATGATTGTCGCCTTACTCACAAGCACCCAATCACCCCGAGGGATAACCAAGGAGCAACGATTCTCAAAAGCCAAATTCCGACAAATCCGTCATAACCGAGTTGTCCGTGAGGGTCTTACACGATGGCCTTGTGTACCCGTCACTCTAGCCATCGATGCCCAATACCGTCTATGACGGTTCCCCCGAGGCGTGGAGCCTCGGGGTTGATGGACTTACACGACGGCCATTACAGCCATCGATGCCGAAACCCGTGCACCAGCCACGGGCCCCCTTGACGGGAATGCATGGCGGAAAAAAAAAAAAAATTTTTTTGTCGATAGGGTCATTGCCATGCACCACGCCTCGGAGTGGGGGTCCTTATGCCTACGCCAACATGCACCATGGTGCCCCAACCGCTCAAGCTCTCACTACCCCCTATAGAGGCTTTTTTGATAGTTTTGGTCTTGTAGCAGTGAACATTGATGTTGCAGAATAGCGATACGTTTTTGTATCGCCATTTTGGGGCATCAAATGACCTTTGTTTTGGGAGTGTGATACATGGTTGGAAAGCTCTTTTCGAGTACTTGATGTTGAAAAAAAAAAAATCGCAAATCCGACTTGTTTTGAGTGAGTTATGGGCCTCGGAACACGGGTCATTTTCTGCGGAAGGGTCTGCTGCCTAGACCTCGGTGTTCTTGAACTTTGGGGGTCCAAACCATGTGCCATTTTTGCAAACCTTACATTTTTGGGTAGCTAACTTGGAGTAGTTGGTCTTAGGCTCAAGAAAATATTGATTCCGACTTGTTTGGGTCCCGGAAACCGCGTTGGGGCGAGCGGTGTCTATTTGCATGTTGGGTGTTCCCTTGGGGTGGGGTGTTTTGGGCACTTTGGGTGTCCTCCTCCTCATTTCCCACCCAATTGGCATCTTAGTATCACAGTAGCAATGTTTTTAAGCATTTTTAGGCTTCGTTGCTCGGGCAAAATCGCTCGGAAACGAAAATTGCCCACGGTGTCGTCGGGTGACCGGTGGGTGTTTGTGTGAGTGGTGCATCGGATGGGACAAGGCAATCATATAGTGTCCACTCCTCATTAAACTTACCCTATGGCCTTGCCCAACAACTCTAAAAAGTATTTGGGAACGGTCACCCGGAATACCTTAGAGGTTTGTTGAGGTATATCATTTCGTAGCATGTGTTAGGGACCGACCAAGGTAACCGAGTCGGGATGACTATCGGTTGGTTGTCGGTCGCGGCTCTTGGTCACCCATCATATGTTTACTTCGGAAACATCTTAAATTCCCGTCCCGTGGCGTTTCCCGTACCCCACGGCCACGTTTTGGCATAACGGCCCATGGCCTAGGCATTGCTCGGTCATGGCCTAGGCATTGCTCGGTCATGGCCTAGGCATTGCTCGGTCATGGCCTAGGCTACTAACCTCAAAATGCCTAGGCATGGCTGAATAAGGAAGCCCTTTTTTCCATGGGCATAGCACGCATCATGGCCTAGGCATTGACCGAGCATTGGTGCCCATGGCCTGGGCATTGCTCGGTCATTGGTGCCCATGGCCTAGGCATTGCTCGGTCATGGCCTGGCCATTGCTCGGTCATTGGTGCCCATGGCCTAGGCATTGCTCGGTCATGGCCTGGCCATTGCTCGGTCATTGGTGCCCATGGCCTAGGCATTGCTCGGTCATGGCCTGGCCATTGCTCGGTCATGGCCTAGGCATTGCTCGGTCATTGGTGCCCATTGCCTAGGCAG
>JAQQAY020000127.1:0-44360 GCA_029255685.2 Silene conica
ATCTTGCTCTCTTTCTTTCTTTTTTAGGGCACATGAATTTGCGAAAGAGAAGTTGCTTCAACTCGAAAAAGAGTCCAATTATATACATAGAATTTCTTCTTTCTTAAATAATTAATTATATTAATTAATACAATTTCTTAATTTATTTAAATAAATTAATTAATGCAAAAAGAGGAGAAAATGAGTCAAAAGAAGGAGCAATTCAGGGAAAAAAGGGAGAAAAAGAGGGGAGATTTTTGCATAATTAATGCATAATTAATGCAAAAAGAGGAGAAATTAATACAATTAATTAATACAATTAATTAATATTAATTAATTAATAATAAGAAAGTCAACCTTCTTTCTTTGGCTTGATCTTGCTTTCTTCTTTCTTTGGCATCTTTTTTTGCATTTTTTTCGCACTTTGTCCTGCCTCTAGTCTCTTTTCTCTTTGACTTTTCTTCTCTTTTTCGTAAAATTAATTATTAAATAAGAAATTTCTTTAATTTAATTAATGCAAAAAGAGGAGCAATTCCGGGTAAAAGGGGAGAAAAAGAGGAGAAATTCATGCATAATTAATTTCTTTAAATTAATTAATTAATGCAAAAAGAGGAGCAATTAATACAATTAATTAATACAATTAATTAATATTAATTAATTAATACATAAGAATTCAGGACTTTTCTTCTGGTTCTGCCCCTGCTTTAAGTACGGCTGCTTTCGTTCTCTCTTTCATCTCCATCTTATGGTTTATCTCCTCGCCTCTACTTCTTTCCTCTCCTCGTCCTCATACTGAAGCCGAGCCTTTCTCCTCTCGTATGCACTCGATCCCCCGTCCTGGCTATCTCCTTCATTCTTCAGTCTTTCTTCCACTATCTCCTTAACAGTCGCTACCACTTCGGGTTGAACAAGGAATAAATTCCCCTTTTCGTCGAGCTCCTTCCAGGCTTTCTCCTCTCCTCTCACTAGCGATCTCACCTCTCTCCCTCTCGTTAAAACTCTCGCCTATTTACTATTGACGAAGATTAAAAAGTAAAAACCACCAGCGAAAAAGGAAGAAAAAAGAAACTGCCTACCCTTCTTACCAGGTAAACCACCTCATGCTCGAGCGAGAAAATCACCACTTCGGGTAGAACAAGGGTAAAGCCCCTTCCGGTCGACAGGTTACGCTCCTCTCCTCTACTTAGCAGCCGAGGCTAAATCCTCGTCTTCATGTTTCAGTCGACTTCGTCCCCTCTCACTATCGCTCTCACCTCTCTCTACTCTACCTCCTTAACAGTCGTTCGCCCGGGGTTATCTCCTTAGCAGTCGATCCTCGTAAACTCTCCTCATGGTCCTCCACCTCATACTTCGGCAGAGCCTTTTCCTATGTAAAAGCGATCTCTTTCATCTCCTTTAGGCTATCTTCCTTCATTCTTCAGTCGCTCTTTCACCCGATCCTCTCGCTACGCTCGACCTCTTTTTCCTCTCCTTCTAGTCTCGCCCCCTTCGGGTCCTCTCACTATCGCTCTCACCTCTCTCCCGTTGGTCGAGCTATAAATACCCACAAGTGGTCGTATGAACTCTACGTCTCATTTCTTTCTACTCGCCATCATACTGAAGTCGAGCATTTTCTACTTCTCTTTCTTTTCGCTTTTTGCACTCCATTTGTTAAGACTTTCCACTCGTTTTTAGTACAAGACGGCTTCTTACCTGGCAACTCAGCGTCCCGGAACTGCTCTTTTTGGAACAACCGGATTGCGATCGAGCCTCACTTTCTTGACTTTCTTAGGGAAAGCGTATGAAAGGAAACTTCCCACAAACTCGGACTGAATAAGACTCTCTTCGGAACGGAGTCAAACTCAAATAAGCTTCTACATTCTTATATACGTATATGGTAAGAGAGATTCGTGGCTTAATTTCCTCCCAACTTCTGCTCCTGGATCAGACTCTTCTTCACACACACCACGCGAGAGAGACTGTAAAATAGAACCCCTTTCCTTTGGAAGTTTACGAACGAACTCTTCGCCTTGGCAGTCTAGACTCTCTAACTCGCGCATTCTTTCTTATTCTTTTTTAAGAAATGCAAAAAGACGCAAGAAAGCTGAGAAAACTAGAGATGCTTTTCGGAAAACAAAGAAAAAGCTTGATTCTTCTGAATAAGTCTTCCCTTTTCACTCTCTTACGTTCAATAATTGAACCAACCCGAAAGAAAAGCTTCCTTCTTCTTGTTCTTTAAGAAGCTCTCTCTTCACGAAGAGTACTCTCGGGACCCGACTCTGCCCTTACTATATAAAGAAGACTCCTTGCTTGCTGATCCACGCTGCTTGCTTTTCTCCTCCCTTTTTCCGCCTAGACTGACTTTGACTTAAGCAAAGACAGATATTCGAATGCCCGAGCCTTCCTTGGGCTCTCGTCTAAAGGCGTCTTCAATTAGACACATTCGCTTGATCCTCCTATTCAAAAAGAAAAAACGTACTCTCTAAATCCTGCTGCTGCACTGAGTTACTGACGGAGTGAGCTCCTCTTCCTGCTGCACTAAGATACTGACAGAACGAACATTAGAGAAAAGGGACCTTTATTCGAAAGGAAAAACATAAAAAAGCTCAGACAACGAGGCTTAGTCAAAGAAAAGAATGAAGCACCACAGCCTCTGCCTAATAAGTGTGACGAGCTTACTTAGTGCTCTTGGCTGTCCTGTCGAAGATTCCTCTGCTCGATCCAGACTCTATTAGACCTAGACGAACGAAAGCCACATACTATAGGGACATCGCCTCAAGTCTCAGAAGAAAGATTAAACGACTCGAAGTTAATTCACGAACTGAAGACGTTTGAATCAGTCTTCCCTTCTCGCTTTCTTATGCATGCGATGAACGAAAAAAGCTTGCTCGAAATGTGAGAACGAGATAAGAGGACCGCTAAGAAAAGCCTACCTCCGGGAGAAGTCTAACTTCCGCCTTTCACTCTCTCTTGGCAGACTGCTTCCTCTACTTTGCAATCGAGTCCCATTCCTTTCTACTACCTTTTTGGGTTGGGACCTTTCCCTTCATTTGCTTGTGGTAAGCTTTGTCCAATAGTCAGTGCTCTTTCTCATTAGCTCAGTGCACTAGAGTTAAAGCAAAGACCCTCTCTTGAGCGAGACTTTACTTTAATTTGCCTTTTAGTATGGGAGCGAGGTTGCTTAATTACGAAGCTTCTTTGGTGCCGCCCTCTTTACAAAGCTTGACTTTCGTTCGAGAATTGAACCAACACGAAAGCCTTCTATAGTGCTTTTCTTCTCTTTGCTTGCTTTGCCTTTTAGTATGTGAGGGTTGTACACTTTGCTTTTCTTAAGGCAGTGCTTTGCTTTGTAAATGTGCGCTCAACTTGCATGCTTATATCTTGGCAGTCTTTCTTATGGGTGATCTTTTCTGATATTCTCACTTTTTCAAAACGAGAAGACAAAGAAAAGAGAAGAAAACTACATTTAAGATAAGAAGAAAGAAAGTGAAAAATGCAAGATAATCTAGACGAAAAAAGATCAAAGAAAAAGGGCAACGCTCTCTTCAATCGAGCCTACTCTTTAAAGAAAGCGCTTCTCGTAATAGAAAGTTGACTCTCTTACTATACTAGGCACCAAACGCCTATAAAACAAAGAGTGCTTTCACTCTCCTTTGTGGTCAGATTTTGCAACTTTTCTGAAGAAGTTTGGACTCTTTCTGAAGCTTGACTGGCACTTCGATCCTGAAAAAGTCTTTGTCTATGCGAGCCTTTTTGGCTTCGGCCATCAGTCTCTGTCTTTTCCTTCTTTGCAATCGAGCTAATTAAACACTCTTTCTTTGACTTCGCTAGTTCTCGGGCACATCGACTGGAAAGAGCTTTTAAGATATAAGTAATATGATTTCAGTATTTGAAAAAATTCTGTCTTTAGTTTCTTCTTTTCGTATCTTCTTAAAAAGCTAAGGCGAAGATAGCACGAAACGCGTCAATTAGTATGAACATACGAGGGCCCTAATTAATTTCAACAGACCAAGAATAAAGAGACTGAAATTCATACATATCATATAGGTGCGAAACCATAGAGCAAAGAGAGCTCAAACTTCAAAAGAAAAGAGGAATGAGATCAGACTGACTTCACATTTCACATCAAAGCCTGAAGAAAGAGAGAAAACTTCGTATGAAGAAGTGAGAAATTCCTGCCTTTTCGTTCATTCCTCTCTGTCAGAATAAGAGGAAAATGAAGAAACCGAAGACATTGAAAAAAGAGTTAATTAATCAACTGAAGAACTTTTCTTAAAAAAGGCTTTTCACTTTCCATCCGATGAACGTCAAAATCTTTCCTTACTCAAGTCTCTGACCAGAAGTACCGCGTCAGTGCAGCACGCAAAAAGAAAGCGCGTTCTACCTGCTTTTCCTTCCCTTTTTCTTTAGTGCACTTGCCTAGTGCTTTTCTTCTTTGGGACGTGCTCTTTCAACGGAAAAATGCTAGCCAACGCGTGCTCTTGTGCCAACGCGAATCCCCGAGCCTGCTTCCTACCTGAATCTTTCTTTGCTGCAATGTCTGTCTTTTCTTCTCTTTTCCTTGCGATTGAACTGACGATCCCACTTCTCTAGGGAAAGCTTGGGACCGGTTCAACCTTTCCTTTCCGCTTGCTGCAAATTTCAAGTTAAAGGCGCTTTCTTTAAACACCAGAAAAAGTGACTAAACGAAAGAGACAGAAAGAAAAGGCCTTGGGCTAGCAGCTAGAGAGAGTCTGAGATCAAATGAGAGGCTACGCTCCCTTTTTCCACAGAAAAAAAGGCTCCTCTTATAAGCTTGATCTTTCTTCTTTTAACCGCATCTCGACTGAGAAATTCAAAGGCAGAGATGAAAAGGGAAGTGAAATCCAAAAGGCTACGCTCCTCTCTTTTTCGATTCAAAGCTTCGATTCTTAATTCAAAAGCGGATACGCTTTCGTTAAAAGATCCAAATGCAAGGCGACAGAGGCAGATTTTTTTTGTGAGAAATTCAAATTCTCTACTGAATCTTTCTTTGCTGAAACACCTGTCTTTTCTTCTTTTGCCTATCTAGACTAGATTGTTCTATCGCGCATATTTCTTAAGAAATGCAAAAGACTGAAGAAAGCTGAGCCTACTAGGGCTGATTTGAGGAACGAGTCTTGCTTGAGATTGCACTTTAAGAATCTCTCTCTTCAGGAAGATCTCTGGACCCGACTCTGGTGTGACGACTTGCTGCCTATTTAAAGAAAGAAAGAAAGCCTATATTATATTAAAGTCAAGACAGAGATCCTCCCTCTGCGAGCCTTTTCGAGACCGAGCTCATAACATCAGCCTGCTCGCTCATCTACTTTTAGTCGAGCTATTTAAAGACTTACGAATCTCTTTCGTCGCGAGTTCACAAAGAAAAAATAAAAACTTTCTTTTTTATGCTTTTGCGCCAAAGAGACTTGCGGATAAGAAAGGGTAAGTAAAGAGAGGCGAATGGAAAATGGTTTACGTCAGACAGCTTAGCCAAAGAGGCCTTGGAAAAGAAAAACCTAAGAAGAATGCCAAAGAAAGCTCATGTTTTGAATGCGATTTGACGTACATTCCGCTTAGAAATCTCTCCCATGATAAGCTCTCGTTAAGTCGGAAGAGAGGGCGCCTCTTTTAAAATAAAAGGCATCAGACAGCTTAGCCAAAGAGGCTTAGAAAAAACAAAGGAAAAAGGCTTGTTTGAGTACAGCTATCTACTAGACTCTCTGTTCTCTCGGGCATTCAAATAGATGCTCTCTCGGGTCGTAAATTCGAACTTGACTGGCAGAGACCTTGACTGTGATCCAGCCCTGCTCTTGACTCCTAATGAAAAAATGCTCTCTTCTTATCTTAATTCAAAAGAAAAGTACTTAAACTCTAAATCGAAGTGAAAGCAAAGTTAATGCAAAATGGACGTCACGTTAAGAAAGAAGCGCTCCACCCAACCCAAATCTTTTCTCCCTATAGTCAAGGGAATGCCCGTATCAGCATTGGTCCCTGTTCTAAAGGCAAGTCTAATGCGAAAGTGAGATAAAGCCTCTACTCCTCTGACTTAATTCCTCTTAGTTAGGCTCAGCCTACCTCGACAAAGAAAACCCTTTAGGAGACCTCCCTTCTCTCTCAATCTTAGCAGACTGAGTCCTTCCTTGCGTACCTTCCTTTCCAGTCGATTACCCGCCCTCTCCAGTTGGTCGAGCCTCTTCGAACTGCGGCCAATTCACAGATTGATTCTAAATTCTTATATACGTATATGCTAATAGGAACTTTTCGTCAATTCGACAGGCAGGATCAAACTCAACAGATTCAGCTAACTTCTAGAATCTTAAAGGGACGTCAATTCGACAGAAGTTCTCCTTTAAAAGTCTCGGGCAAGGATAGACGTACCCATTTGAAAAAAAGAGAAGAAAAGCAGACTCTCTTAGAGAACTGCGCTTATCAAGAACGCGCGGCACACTTTCTAGATCTAGAGAATTTCGACATCGACACAACAAGGCAAACAAGGAAAAAAGAAGAAGAACTTCGATACAAGCACACCGAAGATTAGACACCACACGCGCGACCAAAGAAGGGTTAATTACTATTAACTTTATATACTATGCCGCCTTAATATAGAATTACAACAACGAAGACTCCAAGTCATAGCATATCATAGAGGCTAGACACACACACTATAAAGAACGGGACGAAAAAAGGAGAGAAAACTTCAAAAGAAAAGAAGGAATGAGATCGGACTTCCTCTTTTTCATGAAAGAATGTCTACCCGTCTCTTTCTTTGTTCCAAGAGCAGAGGATGAAAAGAAAGCAAAATCAAAATGGTAGGTGGGCTCTATTTTCTTTGCGATTAGAAGCCGATGAGAAAAGCTGCGAGTCTCATTTCGCTCTCCTTGTCAGTCGAGTAGAGTGAGAGTCAAGCACATTGGAACGTATTAAATAGAGAGACTGATTGCCTTAAAAAAGAAGAGCCAAAAACGGAGTCGAATTCAAAGACTCAGCTTTCCTCTCCTTTAAAGTCGATCCCCCTTTGGGCCCTCTTATATACGTATATCCCTTTCCTACTTTTCGAGCAATTTATCCCTCGGCTCCGTACCTCGCCCTCCCCCCGCGGGTTATCTCCCTTTCGGTCGACGGCTACGCTCCTTCTACTTTAAGCATACTTTAGCTCTATTTGTGCTCTATTTCGCCCTAGTTTACCTAGTTTTTATCGTATCAATATAAAATAAAACCTTGTCTTTGCCTTCATCTTGGACTGACGAGTGCTGCCTCGGCTGAGTCCTTTCTAGTTCAGCCTGGCACCACGTAGACTGAGAGAAAGACGGAAAAAGGAAGACAGTAAAACAAAGGAGAGACTAAGTACGAAAAGAAGAACAAAGAAAAAAGCTCTCCACTTAGACTACTTCTGCCCCCCGTTGGTAAATCAATCGACCGCGCTTACCCAAACTTTGCCCCAGAAAGAAAGCAGCACAGAAAGTACAAGAAAGAAAGAGATAAAGAGAGAAGCTAGTCTAACCAACCCGATCCTCTCCCTCATGGTCGAGCCTTCTCCTCGCCATCATACTTCAGACGAGCCTTTCTCCTTAGCAGTCGAGCTCCTTCCAGGCCCTCGTCACTAACGAGCGATCCCCCGTCCAGGCTATCTCCTCTCCTTATCAGTCAATACCACTTCGTGCCCTCTCGCTTTCGTTCGAGTCTCATTTCTCTCTCCTTGGCAGTAGATTCTCATTCTTATCCTCTCCCGCTGGTCGAGACATGTTATACCTATACCTTGGCAGTCTTCTCCCTGGCTCACTAGCCTTCGATCTTTCGGCTACGCTCCTCGAAAAAGCAGCACTCAAAAAAGAATACAAACAAGAGGAAAAAGCACAAGAAGTACCAAGAAAGTAAGAGCAGAGATGAAAATAAAGCAAAATCAAAATGGTAGGTGGGCTCTATTTTCTTTGCAAAGAAATGCTCGAATATAAACAAGAAGTCTCACTCTTTCCTCTCCCCTCGTGTTCACTCTTCTCCCTGTCTCACTAGCGTTCGCCCTTTCGCCTCCGGGCTATCTCCTTTCCTTCGTTCCTCAGTCAATCCCCCGGGCTTATCTCCTTGACAGTCGATCCTCGTAAACTCTCCTCTACTTATCAGTCTCACCAATCTCCTTTCCTTCGTTCCTCAGTCAATACCACGCTCGTACTATCTCCTTGGCAGTCGTCCTCGCTTCGCTCTCCTCACGGTCGACAGGCTACGCTCCTCTCTTCTCACATCTTTTCTCTTTCCTAGACTTAAGTCAACTTCCGCGACTAGCACTCCTTCCTTGTTAAAGGCAGTGGCTAGCCCCCATTCTCCGGGTGAAGTGTAAAGTTGAGTGCTTATGGAACAAAGGAAAGATGCGAAAATCAAAGATCAAGGCAGTGCACCAAACAAAGGAAAAAGGAAGACATAAGAGGGCCAAGTCCGTAAGCAAACTTTCTTCTTAATTCTTATATACGTATATGATTTAGATAAATAGAATAAATTACCTCCGCTTCTCCCGAGACCTTTATTTTGCCTTAAAGATGCTCTATATTGGCCCGAGTTTACCTAGTTTTTATTGGCTTACTTTAACGAAAAAGAAAGTCGTTTAACAAGAGGCGAACCCAAGCAAATTCAAAGAGAAAAGAACGGAGCAAAACTCCAGATTGAAGATAAATTCTTATATACGTATATGGTAATAGGAACTTTGACAGTGCTTTTTCGAGACAATTGTACTCACCAAAGAATATGAAGGCGGCCTAGTTTCACTCTACTCTTTTTAGTTTTCTTTTGAAATCCTGTGTTATGCAAAAGTAAGAATCTAATTAGATGGCCATTCATCACTCTTAAGCAGACCCGAAAGTCGTCTCATTCCAACATCCCCTCAGTTAGGATCGTGTACAAAGAAAGGGAATAGAGGACTTCTTCTTTCCTTAAAACCAAGTTTCCGATAAAGAAAGAGAACACGAACTTCACTACGAAAGATTGAGGTTTCGTCCTTATGTCTATGCGAGCCCACGAGGAAGATATCTATGCACCCGAAACTTACAAAGCGAAAAAGAAAGAAAAAAAGAGAAATTCTTATGCTTCAACCGAGCCTATGAAGTCGAGTCCCAATTCACTCTCCTTTCCTTATGCGAAAAGAAAGATCTTTCCTATGCGCTCTGTCCTCTTGCTTCAACTGCGGATTGGACTGACGAGTGCCTTCATCTTGCACTGACGAGCCGAGTTACTCTCCCCACATCTCTTAAGAAAGAAAGTAACAAAGCATCGAGCAAAGGACTCATTCTATGCGACCTCAGTAACGCTCGACCTCGGGTTCAATCCCATCTCCTTTTAGGCCGTTAACACTCGAGCCCTTATCCTCGGTTTCATTCTTCAGACGAGCTATTTAACCCGATCCTTATCAGTCTCTTTCCCCTCTCCTTCCTTTGTCAGTCGAGCCTTTCTCCTCCGGGTCCTCTCCTTGGCAGTCGTCCTCGCTTCGCTCTCCTATGGTCGACCTCGTAAACTCTCCTCAGCGGAGCCTCCTTCCTCCACTTCATGCTTCAGTCTTCACCTCCTCTCCTTGTCAGTCGAGCGTTTTCACCTCCTCTCCTATGCAGTCGATCCCACTGCGTGTCCTCTCACTAACGTTCGAGCCTTTCTCCTTATCCTGTCTTTTGCTTCCAATTAAACTTCTCTTGGCTGAAGATTAGACTGATAAAGAAAGCACAGTAGGAAAGCAGCCTCTCTCCTCATTTTCGAGTTGCTTTACGTTCCGATTGCACTTACGAGTGGACTGATCTTTGGCTGAGGAAGATGGGACTGACGATTACACTTCTCGAGACCCTCTCTCCTGACTGACGAGCTACCATCAAACCCATTCTTTCGACTTCCTACTTATATACATATATGCTAATTGAGAAAAAAGAGAGAAAAGAAGACTCACTCCATTTACGAAAAACGAGCAAACCCTTCCCCTTCGTCTGATTCTGGAAGTTATCAAGCTGACTCTTCTCTTGTCTATTCTGATGCTGCTGCTTCTAGACCTAGAGAAAGACGATCGACTTACCCCTCTCACTCTCAAGTTCAGGAAACTGCATCTTGGACTGACGAGTGGACTCAGCTAGAAAGTCTTGTTTTGTTAGAATTACTCTCTGCTTCTTACTTTTCTATCTTCTATTTCTAGTTCACTGTCCTTACGGGTGTCAAAGAAAAGAAGAAACTTGCGACCGAATACTAACTACTAAATGACCAGTCGGAACTTGCTCCACTCTACCTATGGTCGCCCTCGTAAACTCTCCTAACCTTTTCAGTCTATACTCTCTACTCGCGCGCGCGTACTTATATATGTGTTCAGGCCTCTATGGGGGTCGATCTCGTACCTCAGGCGAGTCTGCTCTTCTTCCTTTGGTAGAGCCTCCCTCTTTATCCTCTCTTTGAAATCGAGGCTAAATCCTCTCGCTAACACTAGAGCCTTTTCGCACTATCTCCTCTTCCTCTGGTCGAGTCTCTTTTCTTTCTTTGCAATCGAGCCCCAAGAAAGATGGGATCTTTACAGACAAGGAAAAAGCATACCAAAGAAAGAAGACGTACTAAAAAGTCAGACCGGAGACGAAATAGCAAGTGAAATCCAAACACTCTAGTGCCTTGATCCCCAAGAAGTCTCCCTCTCTCCTCATCTTCATACTTCAGTCGCTCTTTCACCCTCCACTTCCTTTGTCAGTATTCACCTCCTCTCACTAATGTTCGAGTACCACTTCAGGTAGAACAAGGCTACGCTCCTTTTCCCTCGACCTCGCTTCGCTCTCCTTGATACCCATCCAACGAAGTCTCACCGGCAAGACCAGGTACAGAAAGAAAGAGCAAATCCAAACACTCTCGTGCCTTTACCCCACAAACTCGCAACCGAACCTATACCGTTGGGCGAGCCTGTCTACTAGCGCTGCCGCTCTTCAAAAATAGACTCTCCTTCTAGTCTCATCCCGATCCTTCCAGTCTCGTCCCACTGCGGGTCCTCTCCTTCTAGTCGAGCTATCTCCTTCATTCTTCAGTCGCTCTTTCACCCTTATCCTCCATTTCGTACCTCATCTTCACCGCCTCTCACTAACGTTCGAGCCTTTTCTCCTTCTCCTCAACTTTACAGTCGAGCGAATTCATCACCACTTCGGGTCGAACAAGGCTACGCTCCTCTCGTATGCAATCGAATCAAGCCTATCTACTCTACCTCCGATCCTCTCACCTCTGTTCGATCCCACGTTCGCGCTATCTCATCTCCTCTCACTAGCGCTCTCACCTCTCTCCCGTTGGTCGAGCTATAAATACCCACAAGCGGTCGTTAACACTATAGTCTCTCTCTTCTCAAAGAAACTCTCTTTCCGAAAAATGAATTCACATACTTTCACACCCCGCGCTCCCGAGTCTAAGGCGGTGGAGAGGTCCCTCTTCCTAGGGTCAGTGAGAAGTCGAGTGATCCATGAAGGAAAAGCAGAAAAAATACAAAGAGAAAGGAAGCCTACTAACCAAAGGAACGAGCCTCCCCTTTTAGTACAGCGGTTTCATCCCCTTTCTTTTTAACGGCGTATGCACGGAAACTACCCACAAACTCCGACTTAATCAGAGAGCAAAAGCCGTACTCAATTTGATAAAGAAATCTTCATTCTTATATACATATATGGTATAAGAAATTTCGACTTGCTTTTTTCGAAAAGATGTAATAGTGGCTCGCTGGGGATAGTTCCTCTGTCTGACCAAAGCGCTTGACCTAGGCCTGAGCCAGGATACAGCTCACGCTTTACCATAAAAGTATAGCCCTGTTGCTCTAGTAGACCTTGTCATTTGCAAGTTGCTGCTTCTTCTCTTTGAAAAATGCATGTCTACGAGAAAGAAAGCAAGAGAACGAACGAGAGAGAACATGAACTTTTCTTTGGCTGCAGATTACACTTCTATATGTCCAAGGCATGTCTACGAAAAAGAAAGAAAGGAAAGCTAAATAGGTGGAAATCTTATCTCCCCTGCATCCGTTCGACCTCGTAAACTCTCCTTTACTTCTTTCCTCTCCTTTTCAGTCTTCTCCCCGTCTCCTTGGCAGTCGCCCTTTCTACTACGTACCCTCGCACTAGCGTTCGACCTCGTTTCACTCTCCTCCACCTTTGGTAGACTTCGTCCCCTCACCTTCGTACCTTAGGCGAGCCTAAATCCTCAGTCAATACCACTCCGTGCCCTCTCGTTTGTATGAACTCTTGGCTCTCTTCTTTACTCATCTCGTATGCACTCGACAAAGCAAGAGCAGAGGCTGAAAATAAAGCAAAATCAAAATGGCATCTCCCCTCTCCCATTCGCCCTATACTCCTCTCAACTAACGATCTCACCTCTCTCCCGTTGGTCGAGCTGTTTTAACCTCATCACTAACGTTCGATCGATCCCACCTTCCTCTTGTATGAACTTGAAGAACCCTGTCTCACTAGCGTTCGATCCCATTACCTTTCCTAATGAACTCGCTTTCTGAGGCTTATAGTCGGCTGGCGCGCCCCGATCTACTGACTTGAAGTCAGCGCCGCGACCCTTAAAAGGATAGTGCTCGGCCGAGTGCTGCTTGAAAGAGAAGCTCGTTGAAAGATATTAATAAGATGCGCACCCAAGCAAAATCAAAGAGAAAAGCAGGAGTCGAATTCAATCTTGCTTCTAAATTCTTATATACGTATATGGTAATAGAGACTTTTCGCTTAATTTATGCATCTTATTGGACCGGAATTACCATCTATTTTGCCCAGTTTGTGCTCTATTTTGCCCAGTTTTTATCGTCTCAATTTAACGTATTTTTTAAGCAAACAGAGTAGTTTAACAAGATGCGAAAGCAAGAGAGACTGTCCTCCTTTGCCAGTTCAGGAAACTTCCACTTTTCAAGTTCATAAAACTTCATCTTCTCTTTGGCTGCAGATTGGACCGATCTGGGCTTGAAGAATTGGACTCTAATTGTTCAATTCGTCTTTCCGAAAAAGAAAGCAAGAGAGCATGAACTTCACTCCGAAAGATTTAGATCTTGTATTATGCCTTCCTTCTGAACTTAGAGAGGAAACTGCATCAAGAAAAGAAGCCAAAGAAAAGTTCACGGAAGAAGGGAATCTCGCGAATGCCTCTCAACCCTTTTCTGCATCAAGCCTAAACTCTGTCAAAGAAGAGCGATCCTGTCTTCAAAAAGAGCGGATTGGGGCAAGCAAGTCTTGACTTTAATTCATGCAACTTGAGGGGCCATCCGTCTCTCCTCTCTTTCCTCTCCTCGCCTCTACCTCGTTCCTCGGCAGGGACTTCGCCCCCTTCATAATTCAGTCTTCACCCCTCTCGCTAAGCTCGAGGTATATATTTCCACAAGTGGTCGTATGCACTCGAGCCATGGTAAATCGACCCCCTCTCTTTGCTCTATCTCCTCATCACTAACGCTCGACCTCGTAACCTCTCCTCTCGTATGCACTCGAGGTTGAATTTTCCACATGGGGTCGTTAAGACTCGCCCTCCTTTCACTCTCCTCAGTAGATAAAGCCCCACCTCCTCTTATGGTATGTCCGCTCGAGAACCCTTAACCTTACCCTTAGAAAAAAGCGCATTAACTCTCTTTCTTTTACATAAAAAGGCAAAGGGTCTCCTTCTCATTTACGAGCTCCACCTGCTGAAAACTCTCTGTCTTCGAAATTTAAATACATGGGGAAAGCTTCTACTCCCGCTTCTGTGACAAAGTTCTCAGAAGGCCTCTTCGCAAACAGTCTCTCGGTGACGAAAGAAGAAGTAACCCTACTGCTCTGACCGGGCCCTTTCTCCCACTACGGACTTTCCCTTTAATTGCGACCTCGTTTCACTCTCCTCTCGTTCTTGACTTTCTTAGGGAAAGCGTATGCAAGGAAACTTCCCACAAACTAGGACTGAATAAGAGAGACTTAAACATAGGTGCTTTTGGAAATCATGCTTAATTCTTATATACATATACGGTATAAGTCACTTTTCGACCAAAAAGATGAATTGGGTAGAGGAAAAAACTAGAAGAAAACAGAGAAGTAGAATAAGAAGAAGATGAGCTCCCCGCGCCTTGTCAGTCGAGCCTAAACCCTCCACTTAGCAGTCGACCTCGCTTCGCTCTCCTCTTCCTCTGGTCGAGCCTTTTCTCCTTCTCCTTTGGCATTCACCTCCTTTCCTTCGTACCTAAGCATAGCCTCCTCCACTTCGTTCCTCAGCATTCACCGCCTCTCCCGCTGGTCGAGCCTATTCTCCTTTTCCTCTCACTAACGTTCGAGCCTTTTCTCCTTATCCTCACGGTCGACAGATGAATCTACTTCGGAAGAAGCAACGTCAAGAAAAGAAGAGAGATCGCAACACACATAATTAATATAGTACGCGCGCGCGAGGGCGAAACAGACTAAAGTGCAAGAATGAAAAAGAAAACAAAGAATAAGCTGACGAACCTCAAGATTAACAAGAAGAGGGGCTACCTTAGGAAGAAGCAGACGAAGTAGAATACCGATAAGCTGAACAAGAAAGGCTTTACGCGTAAGAGAAGCAAAAGCGAGCGGCGTTAAAAAAACAAAATGCAAGGCACCAGAGATAATGCCACACATCACGGAAATTAAAGACAAAGAAAGAAACCAAACAAAGAAGAAAGAATGATCTACCAAGAAAGCATGAAAAGGAAGCGAAATCAAAATGGCAGATGCACGCTCCTCTCGTTATGAACTCGACTCTCTTTTCTATGTCTTCGCCCGGATACTCTCGCTTTGCTCGAGCCTCTTTTACCTTCGGGTCGTCTCCTCTCTTTTCAATCGAGTCTCCTTTCCGTCTCCTCTCTTTTACAGTCTTCTCCCCCCTCCACCTCATACTTCGGCATTCACCTCCTCTCCTTCCTTTGTCAGTCGAGCCTTTCTCCTAATTTCCTCCACTTCTCCAACTTTGCCAGTTCATCAAACTTCCACTTTTCAAGTTCATGCAACTTCAGATTGGAAGTCGAGCCTCAATTCAATCGCTTCACCCGATCCTTCTAGTCTCTTTCCCCTCTCCTTCCTTTGTCAGTCGAGCCTTTCTCCTTCGGGTCCTCTCACTCTCGCCCTTCGTCCCTCTCGCTTTGCTCGAGCGAGAAAATCACCACTTCGGGTCCTCCGCCTCGTACCTCAGCAGAGCCTCCTTCTCCTCTCCTTCTAGTCGAGCTATCTCCTTCATTCTTCAGTCGCTCTTTCACCCTTATCCTCCACTTCGTACCTCAGTAGAGCCTCCTTCTCCTCTCTACTAAACCTCCTTCCAGTCGTTCCTCGCTTCGCTCTCCTAAGGTCGAGCCCTTATCCTCCGCCTCGTACCTCATCATTCACCTCCTCTCCCTAAGGTCGAGCCTATTCCTCCTTCTCCTCATATCCGACTTACTTGAACTGCTCTTTGCACTTATCTTTGGCTGAAGATGCTACTGCTATAGGAGCGTAGCTTTGAACTTCCTCTTGCAAATGAATCTTTCCGAAAAAGAAAGAGAACATGAACTTCACTTCTAAAGATTGACCTTTCGTCTTCTAATTAGACAGCCTAGACAGAAGAGAGTAAAGAAGAGCTCGACTGAATACGATAGGAAAATAAGAACAAAGAAAGCAAGAGAAGAGATGAATTGGAAGCAAAATCAAAATGGCATCTGCCCTCTCCCGTCGAACCTCGCCATCATACTAAGGACGAGCCTTGTCAGTCGAGCCTATCTCCTCATACTGAAGCCGAGCCTTTCTCCTCTCGTATTCACTCGATCCCCCGTCCTGGCTATCTCCCTCTCGGTAACAACACTCTCATCCCTCTCCTTAACAGTCGAGCGAATTCATCACCACAAGGGGTTATCTCCCGTTGGTCAATCCCACTCTGTGTCCTTCGGTCGCTCTTTCACCCTCTCGTATTCACTCGATCCCACTTCGTGCCCTTTTCGTCGAGCTCCTTCCAGGTCCTCGAACTAACCTTAGAACTCAACTCTTTCCACTAAGTTCTCACTCTTGACCTGTCCTAACGAACTCAACTCCAAAGACTTATAGTCAACAGGCGCGACCCGAGCTCCTGAGATTAACTCAGCGTCAGGCCCCTTAAAAGGATAGTGCTCGGTTGAGTGCTCTTAGAGTCAAGAGTAACATCGAAAGGCCTCATAAAAAGAGAGAAAAAACAGAGTCGAATTCAAGATTGATGCAATCTCCTTACATACGTATATGCATTAGCAAGTTTTTAATCAATTTTTCCTCTTGCTTCAACTTGCCTTTTCTGAGCCTTTACTTACTATTGTCCTTGTCTTTGGCCTTAAAGATGCTCTATATTCGGCTCTCTTTTTGCCTTAAATACTACAGTTTTCTCGTATCAATTTCACGTACTTTATTAAGCAAAAAAGAAAGTAAAATTGAAGAGGAGAACCCAAGCAAATTCAAAGAGAAAAGCCCTACTCAATCTCAGAAATTAGTCTCATCATTCTTATATACGTATATGGTAATAGAGTGTTTTCGCTTAATTTATGCTTACGAGCGTACCTCCTTACCATCTGTTTTGCCCAGTTTCTGCTCTATTTTGACTCTCTTTTTGACTGAAATCGTCACTTTTTCTTGTATCAATTGCACGCATTTTAAGCAAAGAAAGATCTTTCCTATTCGCTTTGTCCTCGTGCTTCAACTTCATCTTGGACTGACGAGTGGACTGATCTTTGGCTACAGATCCTTGGCAGTCGAGTCTCAATTCAATCTCTGCACCCCCATATTCGACTTACTTGAACTGCTCTTTGGACTGATCTTTGGCTTCATCTTAGACTGCTTTCTGTACTCTTTGAACTTCCTTTTGTTAAAAACATGTTTACGAAAAAGAAAGAAAGAGAACATGAACTTCAGTCTTCAATATCTAGGTTTCTGTATTATGCCTTGCTTGTAATTAGACAGCCTAGACAGAAGAGAGTAAAGAAGAGCTCAGTTGAAGAATGAAGCCGAAGATCCTAGCCTTGACTCTAATTCTTCCATGCGTCTTTCCGATAAAGAAAGAGAGACTTGCCAACTTTGCCAGTTCATCAAACTTCCACTTTTCAAGTTCATGAAACTTCATCTTGGACTCCTCTTTCGCCTATTCATGCGCACGAAAAAGAAGACTCTTGCGACCGAAGACCGACTACTAACTTACCTTAGGAACTTTCTCTCTCTAAAGTCCCTCTCTCTAAAGAAGATTATACGAAAAAGAGAGCAAAAAGAGCTTCTTTAAGAGTCTATTAACTGCACTATATAGATTAGCTCCCCCACTCCCTCACCGAACCTCTTCACGCATACTTTGGACAAGCCTCTCACCTTAACAGTCGAGAATCTTTTCACTCCCCTCTCGTATGCACTCGAGTCTATTCTCCTTTCTTTGCAACCTTGTCTCTACTCTCTCTCCTTAGCAGTCGAGTCCCATTTATGGCTTATCTATCTCGCTATGCACTCGCTTCGCTCTCCTCTCCTCTCCTTAGCAGCCGAGCGTAGCGAAAGGTACGAAAGATAGCAAAAAAGAGTGCAAGAAAGAGAACGAGAAAGAGAACGAGAAAGAAAGCAGCAGAGAGGCAGAAGAGGAAGCTGCAGAAAGAGACCCAGTCGACAGGCTACGCTCCTCTTAACCGGTAAGTTAGAAGTCGAGTGCAGCTAGCATTCGGAAAGACAAGAAAAGAGAAAGAGGAAAGAGCCCACGCTTGAATTAAAAAAGTCTCCTCTCGTTAACACTCGAGCCTATCTCCTCTCGCATTCGTTCGACCTCGTTTCACTCTCCTTGTCTTCTGACTTCCTTCATCATTCTTCTATGGAAAGAGAGCACTTTCAACAAAGAAAGTTCTCAAGCTGACTCTGATCTTGTCTCAAGCTGACTCTTGCCAAGGGAAGTCGACTTAGCAGGCTGGCTTCTGGAGTGATCACTTTGCCATTCTGACTTTTTCGTAAGTAACAAACCAAAGAAAAGGAAAAAGAGGAGCTTTCTTTCGCTTGAAACCACCCCGCTCCTTTTCAACTTTCTGTGCCCGAGCTGTGAGTCCGAGAAAGCAGCAGAGATCACTCTCGCTCGCTCCGCTCTCCGACCCTTGTGATCGGACTGACTACTTACTTTATCTAGTACGCAAGAATTTCCCAAAAGTAAATGAAAAAGAAAGAAGAGTAAAGAAGAAGAAAAGAGAAAGTTGGTAGGCTACCTTAGGTCAGGGCGCATTCGTTTCACTTCTCTTTAGCTTCATCTTGCACTTCCCTTGCTAGGGATTTCACCTGTCTCATTCTCTTACCTTTGTCCAATTCGTGTGTACGAGCTTTAAAGGAAGAGAGAAAGCACAAGAAAGAGAAAGAGTCTCCTTTCGACCGAAGACTAACTGCTAAATGACCAGTCGGAACTTTCTCTACTATACTCAACTTCTGGACTGATCTTTGGCTGCAGATTAGACTTGTCTTGGCTTAAGCGAGGTATTCGGGTTGAAGAAACTTCTCTAGGGACTTGGCTGAAGATGCCACTTCTCTTGGCTTCATCTTACACCTATTTCTAGACTCTTCCCTGACTTCGAACCACTTCTCTCTGCTTGAAGAAGCAGAATAGGCTATGGGACGCAGCTTTGAATTGAAGTTCGAGTCCTTCTCTTAGTTGAGTTTACTTTGGTCTCTTCTTTTCTTTTGCTTGCTTTTTTCACTTCTCTTTGTCTTAAGATGCCACTTCTCTTGGCTGAATCTTGCACACATCTAGGGATCGGACTGAGACTTTTCAAAGTCCATGTCTACGAGAAAGAGAGCCAAAGCAGCACTCGAGCCTATGCTACTAGCCAGTTTGTTGCGCCTAGCTACTCTTATATCTTGGAAGTCTATCCGGTGGGTGATCAGTTTGCCATTTTCACTTTTGCAATATGAGATAACAAAAGAAAGTGAAAAAGAAGTTCCAAGTAAAGAGAAAGAAAGCAAACTCAAAGAGAAGAATCATTCCACACACCAAGGAAGAAAGGAAGGAGGAGAATGAAGTCAATCCCAAACATTCTTATCTAGTACGCAAGAATTTCCCAAAAGAGAGAAGTACCAAAGAAGAAGAAAAGAGGAAGAATTGGAAGTACCAACTCACAGAAAGAAAGAGAGCAAACTCAGGAGCAGAATGAAGTCAATCCCAAACATTCTTATAGAGTACGCATGCATTTGAAAAAGAGAGAAGTACCAAAGAAGAAGAAAAGGGAGAACAGACAGACATTCTTTATTAAGTACGCGCGCGCGAGATAAAGAGAAGAAGTACCAACTAAAAGAACAAGAGAAAGAAAGTAGAAAGTCAGTATACGAGACCGAGAAGAAAGAGAGCCAAAGCAGCAGAGAAAGGAAGCAAACTCTTTACCTTCGTCTTAGTCTTAGTACTCTCTTCTTGATCCAGCTGCTTACTCGTTTTATTGAAAAGCCAGCCCAGAAACCTCTTCTTATGGAAGTTAGCAAGCTGACTCGTATTATGCTGCCCAAGGGAACTCGACTTAGCAAGCAGCACTAGATTAGACTTGTCTTGGCTACAGATTGAACCAGACATTCTAGGATCTTCCCTGACTTCGAAGCACCGATCTTTGACTTCGGAGTGGACTGACGAGGAGACTTGTTCGTGGGCACTTCCTTCTAGACTCGTGCCTGACTTCGAACCACTGATCTTTGGATACAGATCATCCCACTTTTCTATTGACTCAGCGAGGTATTCAAGTTGAAGAAACTACTCTTTGGAAAACGAGACCAGAAAGATATGAGACCTTGAATTACATATATGCGCCCCTACTATGCCCACTTCTGAGAACTCCTTAAAAAAAGAAGAGCCAAAAACAGAGTCGAATTCAAAGATGAAGCTTTCTACTTATATACATATATGGTAATATAGTTTTACCTTGGCTTTTCCAATTGCTTCAACTGAAGATTAGTCCTCTTCTTAGGGAAGTTAGCAAGCTGACTCTTCCCTTGGCTTAATCTTTCCCTTGTCTCATTCTCTTAACTCTGCTTTCTTGGAATTGCTTTCTTTCTCCTTTTCTTTGGTAACCTCGTCATACAAAAGACAAAATAGCAAAAATTGGATATGCAATCTCAAGAACCCTCCTTCTCGACTTACTTGAACTGATCTTTGGCTGAAGATTACAGTCGTCTGTACTCGGATTGAACTTCTTTGACTTCTTTCTTTAGCCTCTATTGTGCCGAGTTTGTTTAGCCTAACGCGTTAACCTCTTAGCCTATTCTCCTCATCCTCTTTCCTCTCCTCGTCCTCATACTGAAGCCGAGCCTATTTCCTTTTCGTCGAGCTCCTTTCAGGCTTATCTCCCTCACGGTCGACAGGCTACGCTCCACTCGCTAACACTCGCCCTCGTTCCACTCTCCTCAGCCTCGTACCTCAGCCGAGCTTAAATCCTCAGCCGAGCTTAAATCCTCAGCTGAGCCAATCTCCTCACCCTTCTTTTGACTCTTCGTCTGTCCGAGCTGTGAGTACGAAAAAGAGAGCAAGAAAGAGAGCAGCACAGAAAGTACGAGAGCGAGAAAAGAAAGAGAAAGGACTGTCTTTAACTGGACTATAAACATTAGCTCCCCTCTCCCCATCGAAGCCCTAACCCGACGAGCTTTTCACGGCCGGGCTGACCTCTACTCTACCTCTTTCCTCTCCTCGTCCTCTCCTCGTCCTCTCCTTTTAGTCGAGCCTATCTCCTCATACTGAAGCCGAGCCTTTCTCCTCTCGTTACCACTCGAGTCTCATTTCTTTCTCCTTTTCGTCGAGCTCCTTTCAGGCCCTCTCCTCAACTTCATGCTGAAGCCGAGCTATTTAAACCTTGGCAGTCGACCTCGTAAACTCTCCTCTCGCTAACACTCTACTCTCTTTGAAATCTTGTCTCTACTCTAACGAACTTGCAAATCCAAGACCAATTGTAACGCCCCAGCCACTCCCAAGGGAGGCGATAAGCTAGTGGGATTCGAGGATTAGAAGTTCCAAGTCAAGTAGAAAAACAAGATGACCAAAGAAAAAAGAGAAAGCAAACCAAAAAAGAAAGTAAAGAGAGAAACTGCGTACTTCAAAACTTCCTAATCATCGAGAAAAAGAAGGAGGAGAACTCTCACTTTCTTCTAAATTCTTATATACGTATATGCATTAGCTTAGTTTATCTACTTTTTCCTAGCTAAATTCCAACCATTTTAAGCAAAGAAAAGAGGGAGACTTCGAACGGAATCAAAGAGAAAAGGACGGGATCAAAGGAAAAGAGACTTCGGCATTCTGACTCAATAGCCCTCTTCACCCCATGAACAAAGGACGGAAGCAAAGGCAAAGATCCTACTTCACTCTTATATACGTATCTCCTATTCGAGAAAAGAAAGTGAAAAAGAAGAGGAGAAAGAACAAAGAATCAGAGAAAGAAAGATAAAGAAGATAGTAGAAACAACAACACGAAACTCTCCACAATCGAAAGAATATATATAGTCCCTTTCAATTACTTACTTTAGCATGCCTTTCTATACGCCCTCCGTCGCTCTTTCTCCTCCACTTCGTTCCTCTTTTTATAGATGCTTGCAGTTCAAAGACGAAGATCTCTATGCACCCCAAACGAAGAATCTATATATGCACCCGAAAGAAAGCAAAAGAAAAGGAAAAAGAAAGGGCCGAAAAGGAAGTGAAATCAAAAAGGGATAAACCCCCTCTGCTCATCACTAACGCTCGAGTCATGCTATACCTACGGAAAGTACCAACCAAAAGAAGAGGATGAAAAGTAATCGAAAAACAAAGAGAAAGGACTGTCTTTAACTGCACTATATAGATTAGCTCCCCTCTCCCCGTAACAGCCCTAACCCGAGCGCTCCCGTCTACTCGCCCACTTCGGGTAGAACGGGCTAAGTCTGCACCCTACCCCCCCCCCCCCCTTTAGTAGAGCCTTTGAAATCCTTGATTTTCGCATTTTATGTCAAGAATTTACATACTTGGAAGAATTAATGGACGGGATGTAGCACTCTCAGGGCGGAAAGGACATCTTTCCCAAAAAGCCGAGAAGTTAGAATTGGTACGAATTCCAGACAAAAAAGGCTAAGAAATACGTCAGTCTCCCCTTAGAGAAGTCCGAGTTGAAGCTCAAAAAAGCCCAAAATGGGGTGAAGGCCGATAAGGAGGGAGAGATGAGACTCGAGTTCATAGGTTTAAAGAGCCCATCTTAAGTATGAAGAAGAGGGTTTTAAGGCTCGATTTCAAGGGGGGTAGCCCTAAAGGTAGGGGGTGAGTGACTGAGGAACGATGGATCGGGATAAAGACTGACAAGGTAAGCCAAGCTATAGTCCTTCGAATAGCAGAGTCTATAGAGGAAAGTAAGAAGACTAGATAGGCGAGTTCTGATGAAGTCAAGTAAGGCACTGTCTGTGGCTCTAGGTCAGAGGGGCGAGTTTTCCTTGTTGTCATTTCACCCGGTGGGACCTTTCTTTACAAGTTTACTAGGACGGTGGTGTGGGCCTAATCTCTAGTTAAAGCAGACTGTAGATATAGGACGGAGTCAAGCTAAGAATACAATAGAAGAGAATAGAGGCCAAAGTCAGTAGTCCTTCTGTCGCTGATCGTAATCTAATGGGTGCTGCCATGAGTCGTAATGAGTCTAAGCTGTAGCCCAAGCAATAGAATAAAATAGAAGAAAGGGTGGTTCGAGAAGATAGGACTGCTAACTTTTAGATAGGAGGTCTTGCTACAATAAAAGAACTGGGGTAGACACGGCACACTTTCTTGATCTTCGGCCGTCTTAAGGCGAGACGACTTCATTCTTTTTTTCTTTTCCTGCCGCCGATCAACTTAGATAAACCTCTTGGAGAAGTGGCTAGACTCGACCATTCGGGAGAGAGGCTTGTCCCCAGTTATACCCACATAGGGGTCGAGGGCTCAAGCTCTACTATAAAAAGAGCGCTTCCTGTCCTACTTACCTTCGAACTTCGAGTCTACAGCAAACTAGGGCATTGACTATACTCTGCCCACAACTGTAGGTGGGATCTTAAACAAAAGAACGAGTGACATATTCTACCAAGTCGAGGGAAGGACATAGCCTAAAATGCTCTGAAGTGAAGCGTGCTATTTAATGACCTTTGCAATCAGAACCCAACCTAAAGGGACTCTTGTTATCCTCTTTTAGGCGGATCCTTTCTCTAATAAGAAAGACATAGAATGAGGAGCCATAGCTTGATCTCTTCATTTGTGAGCCTTCTTAAACTGCGCCTCCGACTTTGTATCGATCTTATACATATATATTAAGAAGAGTAGACAAAGAGAGAGGTTTAACAGCTTAGCACAATTAAGAACTGTATTTCCCTTTGCTCGAGCATTCTCTACCTTTTCAGTTGAGCTCTACGAGGGGATGGCTCTCATTATCTTATATGTATATAAGAGTATTTGAGGTTGATTTTGGAATTTCTACTCGCATCTGCTTAAGACGTTGGGATTTTATAGGCCGGCTTTTAGAGTAGAGTCTGTCTCGGCCAACCCTCATGCAGAGAACTTTCTTATATTAAGAAGAGGGAAGAATCGTCCCTGAAGTATGAGTATTAAAGGAGGGGGCAAAGAACTCTAAGGAAGTTTCGGGCTGGATGTCGAAGGCTATGCGGTCGGGGACTTGGAAATTACAACAGATGGTTCTAACCTCGTGAAAGAACAGGAAGCAGAGCGGCCTAACGCTAAAGATTTTATCCTTCTGAAAAGGTCCCGGTTGGATCAATAGAGCCTGCTCGAAACGACTTTTCTTCTTTCTTTTTCTTGGGCTTCATACTTGTAGCCCGGGTCGCTCCTGTTGCCCTCTTTAGATTTTTGATCGGCATTGGCGCTAAGTTAACAAGTCTTGTCAAGATTCTCGACGGCATTCATCGCTTTGTCAACGAGGGCGCTTATTATCTTTTCTTCCAGTCTTGCGGAGCTTCTCCTCTTTTATCTATCTTAGAAGGTTCTGACCCCTCCGTCTTTCCAGCATCATTTCTTTTTGACTTCAGTCTGTAGCGAAGTGGCCTTATCCAGCCCTACGTTCCTTCCGAGCATATATATATATATAAGGAAAAGAGAAGTTCTTCGGGCGAGAAGAGTTGGCTAATGGTACGCTTCTATGGGCCTGCTCTGGTGAGAAGCTTCTTGCTCTTTAATTGCCCATTACTAGACTTAGATTAATCTCTTGACTTTTCTATCCTACACTCTAGGTCTAATACAGGATCGGAAACCAGAAAGACTCGCATCTACTACACGGGAGCCTTTCTGCGCCGGGGATTTCTTTATCTTTGCTCGAAAAGAAGCCACTTTCCCAGACATTTTATCAGGAAAGAAAAAAGGAAGGCTAGCTTTCTAGTCTCAGTCTAAGGCGCAGCACTAGCTAGATTGCATTTAATATAATTAAAATGTACTTGCTAATAAAGAAAAAGAAAGGGGAAAGGGTTGAAGGCAAAGGCAGGATCTAAGACTAAGAAAGAGACTTGCTTCCCGAGTAGAAGATTATAGACTCTCATAAAAACCTATTTGTCCTAGAGGATAGCGGGTGAACACCCTTTTAAATTTAAACACGGACCAGCTTCCTTAAATTCCCTTATACTCTTTGAGGATTTCCAGGACGAATTCATCATTAACTCCATTCTCAAGATATATAGTCAGTTTTCTTGCCAGCATCTCTATTCCGGAGTCTTTCTATCTAGTCTCCCCTTAAAAAGAGAGGAAAGCACGACACAGACAGATTCACAGTCACAAAGGCAAATTAGATTGAAAGAAAAGTCAAGAGATTAATGCAATTCTTCGAAATTCAAGCGAGTACAGCCAATGAAATAGGTTTCACACTCGGATAAGAGTGGGAGGGTTTTGACCAATGCTGGGAATTCTACGCCCGTTCCGTTCACGTAGCGAGAACTTTATATATGATGCATGCTATACCGGACTCTTTTATGAGAGTTGGCTCCTGCCCTAACTGGTTGAATAGATGCAGCTTTCCTTTCTACGAAATACGTAAGTTGACAACAGAACTTCACCTATGCCAGCCGTTTCGGAACTTGACTTCGTGTCCTTATATGAGAAACGCCCTGTTTAGGTTAGATGAATGAATTGGACACTTTCTCCTTCTATCTTTACTAAAGAAACTTTTTAAATAAAGTGAGACCCGCTCAGTCAGACCGAGCTCTTTTGCCAAGATAAGGGCTAGAATCCTACCGAGCATTTCTTTATAATAACACAGGTAACCGAATTTAAAGATTCATTGATAGAAGAGATCTTGCTTTGTGCCGGTCTCATTGCATCTTCCCTCATAAACCCGTGCGCAGAAAGGGGGTCTTGTATGACTAAGGCTCTACCCTCCGAAACTCTTTCAGCGGGTTTTCACAACCCTTATGTGAGTGTGAGGGACGTGCGAACTCACTACAGCAACTTCCTCTAAACGAAAAGCTCCTATTTATAGAAGATAATTCGAGAACAAGACTGCCCGGGATAGGTACAGCGTACCCCGAAACTAGAGTTCGTGCCCTCGATCTCGGTCTTAATACATATTTAGGTCTCGGCGTACTCGAGATTAACAAGAGAAGCGACGACTCTTAATAGAGAAGAAGTATAATAAAGGAGGGAGTCAGCCCACTTGTGACCTCATCAGCCCTAAGTAAGGCGGCTAGGGTTTTGGGTTTCCCCTGCTCGGATGGGGCTCGTACTCCACTTACTTAGACTTATATATTATAGTAGGCAAGAAAGATTTCCAAGAGCATGCATCGATTCTTCGGCAGTTAGATAAGAAGACGGGAGTGAGTGCTTTAGGGGTTGAGAATATGGGCCGGACTTCTTTAGTAAGAAATTTGTGCGATTCTATCGAGCCTTTCCTTAAATAAAAGTTTCCTTGTTAGGTATGATTCTCTAGATTGGATGGGATTCGCGAGTCCTATTAAGTTAAGCGAAAAGGGAAATATAGCATCATCTAAACACTAGTGTAAGTAAGAAGGGAATTTTTGGTATAGATCCAAAGAAAGAAGGATACCTAGCCACCAAGACCAAGCTGATGCCAAAATCAGAGGCCTCATTTGAGATAGTTGAAAAGATAAGCCCCAAATGCTTGGAAGGTGTGACTGTGATAGACAATAGGAGGACAAAGTCATTGAAGGGTTTTGAAACGCCAATGCCCCAGTTTTGTTAGCATAAGAAGGACGCGCATCTTTAATGTCGAAAATGCCAGGTCTCTTTCCTTTGAAGCTTGATGGGACGCGGGATGAGGCTTCTTCTTGTTCCGATCTTCCGCTCACAGAACCTTTTCGCTATGATATGGAACCACAAGTTCTTGTAGGAGAGATATATTGAACACGATTCGAACTCTCTAAAAGGAGTCTTCCAACCGATTTTTCTAACATGGGGTGATCCCAATGTGGTACTAAACTTTACTTCCTTGAGCAAATAAAGCATTCCCCCGACTCTTTGGGTCATAGGCAGGCTTATACATATATAAGAAAGAGAGTTAGTCTTTCTTTGTAAATGGACACGCTTCTCTCACACAATGGTTCTCTTTAAGTAGGATTTGAAGTCAAGATTATCTTGCTGTAACCGAAGGCATTAATTTTGAAAAACGAGTTCCTTCCTGTTTGATCTTTCCAAGTCTACCCCAACCGTTTCGAAAATAGGGAATTCTGCTATAAATAGCGTCCATCGAACCTTAACTTAAGAAAACTAAAGAAGTTAAGATGGGACAGAGACGGCCACTTCTACACCTAAGAAGGAAGTCTCTCTATAACAGATTGCTTTAGCCTATCCTTTGAAATGGGAAGATCTTCTCCTGTAAAGCCTTATAATTTCATATAATGTGGCCACTTTTATCCTTTCTTTGTTTGTTATTTCTTAGATAGAATCATACCGAGATTACACCAATCTCTTAAGTTTTTTAGAAATCTTGCTCGCTGCTATTTGATTTCAAGGAGAGTGGTAGACTGCTCTGATGACCCGAATTCTCTTCTTCAGTACTACATCTCTCTATAGTTGACGGCTGGTCAATCTTCTTTGACAATCCCATCCGTGAATCTACCTTCTTTTATCTCATCGCTTCGGCGAATAACTTTTCCTTTATATAGTTTGTAAAACAGCCCTACTCTGATCTCTGATAGCCACCTAGGCAACAGGACCCTCCCCTTCTTCCGACGGAGACTCCTAGAGTGACGGACTGGCCCGTGGACTTGAACACCACTATATACCTGGAGCTGGCTGAAACTCAGTCTTTCGAGCCCCGGCCAACTGCATCCCGGAATAAGAAAAGTACCATCATGATATCCATCTTTTAAAGAGAAGAGGTGTTCGGGAGATTAGGGCTTTCTTCCCACCCTCGTGCCCTTTGGAAAGTACAACCTAGGAAGAGTTAGCCCCCCATGCTGCGCCTCGGCCCGTCTCTCGTAAACTAGGTAAACACAAGACAAGAAAGCTGTAAAACCACTCTCACTGTGCAATCAAGTGAACTCGGCTCCCCTCTAGTTGAGGGGCGGCCCTCCGCTCTGCCCATTGCTTTAGAAAACTTAAGTCTCTTCGCGCAGGCTCGTCCGGAAGGGAGGTAGATATAAAGGCTGGGAATTTCTTTGAGCTCGGCTTAGTAGGAGAGTTGCTATAGAAATAGAGAGAGAAAGCTTCTTAACTTAACGAATGGTAAAAGTAGTGCTCCGTGAGAAAGCGTATGAGTGCAGTTTGGCTGTTCGGTAAAGTCGTAAAATGGGGGCCTGAAGAAGTTTACATCGTGGAAATGAGAATTAGGGCCGTCAAGGGCGGCTTACTTCCTTTGGGGATAGAATGCCTTTTCTAAGCCACACAAGACTAAAAAAAGCTTCTTTCTAAATACTACCCTTTGAATTGCTATGAGAATACTCTGTTCTTCTGTTCTCCCGCTTTCAGTAAACGGAAAGAGTAGATATCCACCACGAAGTTTGCATGCACGTGCTACTGGAACTTGCTTAAAGATCTCGAGTAAAGTCTTCCTTCGTAATGTACGAGCATGTAAGTAGTTTGCTGAATCGGCTTATAGAGTAGGGTTGGGTCCATTGAGCCCGAGCTAAATCCAGGCTTTCCACTTTCCTTTTTCTTGTCGTATTATATAAGTTGCTTACCCATCAAGGTTCTGTTAAGTCTCTCAGGTAAGAAGGGGAGAGCCTGATCTAGTGAAGCACAAGCCTCTAGCTTTGGCAAAGGCGTATACTGCCGAAATGGACGCTCTAGGGAAAGAGTCACGGGATCTCGATAAGGGCTTTCTTCACCATGGCTGTGGAATGCATATCCTGAGGGCGCATCATATATGCTAAACCACAACCTTTACACTCTGCGGAGTCTACCCACCACAGCAGCACATCTTTTCTTTTCCTAACTTGGTGTAAGTTCATCTAACCCTCTCTTCCTTATGAAAACAGTTTTAAATCAATTGAGATATATTACGACGAATACTCTCTAACTAAAGGGGTCCTTTTGGAAGAAACAAGAGAATCTCTCGCCCCAGAGTTATACCTCCAACACATAGAAGCCTTCCAAGTCTTTTTTCCTCGCGGAGAAGCCTTGGTATGATTTTTAAGACTATCCCTACTATTTATCTTTCTTTCCGAGAGTGGGCCAGGGGTTGGTTCGGGATTGAAGCCGATTAGTAAACCTCAGCGGAGAATAACAACAGGCATTGCCGGGGTTTGTTTCAATTGAAAGAAAAGGGGGAGTGCTACTCCTAATAAAGAAGAGTAAAGGTGTTATAGTATAGGCGTGGATGTTGGAATCTGTCTATCTACGAGTAGTCCCAGAGAGGGCTCCTGCTTGCTTCATTATGAGCCAAAGCCTATGCCGTTCTTTCTGGTTCTTCGTCTACAAACTTCCTCCCGAACTGCCCCAACCCTTCTTTCCTCTCTCCCACTCTCGTCCGAGCCCTCGTCTTCATACTTAAGTCGACCCCCCCTGTCAGTCTCCTCCCATAGGCCCTCTTCTTAGCAGGCGAGTCCTCTTAGATCTCTTTAAAACTGTGTCCAATTACAAGCAAGACACAAGACAGAGCCTAAATAAAGAGGACTCAAGTGTCTAAGTTCATGCTCTCTCTCTTCTATCGAGCTCTTCCAGCAAGCAAAAAGACTACCTACGAATAGACGCATTCTACCCTAATGCATATATTTATATAAGGAGGTTTGATGAATTCTTTACTTTAGCACGCAACAGAATTAAGGGAGTATAGGCCAGAGTTCTTACAAGCGGCAGGCAAGGATACGAGCGCGGGATCGAGTGAATACGGGAGGTAGAGTAGAGAAAGCACGTAGGAAAGATAAAGAGCTAGCCCCTAAGGGTGAAAAAGAATCAGAACTTTGCTAAATTTTTCCACTTCAACCAGATAGTGGTAAAAGAGGGGCAAGAGAAAGAAGATGCTGCACACATACATGAGTCAACAACCGCCGACTGAAGACAAGCTACTTCTTCGAGCTTTGTGCCCTTAAGATCTCAATCTTTCGGTGTTCAGCACATGAAGCTATATCTCTTAGAAAAAAGAGTTAGTCGACAAACGTATCAACAAAGAGAATAAAAGGAAGAACTCTTCGGGACGATAAGAATCTAGACGCCCATACAATAAAAAAAGACAGGACTTAAGCATAGAAGAGCTTCCTTTCTTTTAGTGAAAGTCCACACGCACCCTTATATATGTATAGCAGCGATCCGGTAAAGAAAGTCAGAAGGTAGTTCGAAAGGAGAGATAAACGGGACGGACAAGAGTCTTAACGAGAGGAGATATTCTCGGTTGAAGCATGAAGGAGAGGGGGCGCAGTCTACCAAAGGCGAGGGACCGGAGGAACTTTAGTTCGCGACCGAAAGATAAGAGGGACGAAGTTCCCGAGTTACTGGGTGAAGGTGAAGACCGGAGAGAGAGGTGGTTTACCGAAGAAATAGGACTTGACGACTGCCAAGGAAAGAGTCAGGCCCTGTTCTACCTGAAGTGGGACGAGAGCGCTAGTGAGAGGGGTCGGGGGGAAGCCTCGATTGAAAAGAGAGAATGGGGGATCGGCTGCTTAAGGAGAAAAGAGCTAAATACTCTTGGCTTATTCTCGCCTTTATTACTAGAGCTTTCTTCCGAGTCCCGTAGGGATAAACCCCCTCTTCTTCATACCGAAGTTGAGCTATTTTAACCTTGACAGTCGATTGTAATCACCCGACCCTCACAACTAGAGAAGAAGGCCTAGACCAATGGGGTGACAAAGAAGTGCTCGAGTGAATACGAGAGGAAATAAGGATATCCTCAACTTTTACAGATACAGACTTACTTCTATTATATAATGCACTTAAGTGAATAAAACCTTCTCTTAAACTGTGGGATCACAAAAAGCCTAATCGCATATGATGGCTGGTACGCCTAAAACCTAATCAATTACCCTTTCGAGAAAAAGAAAGCATTCTATGAAAAAAGTAACAGTCTCAGACATTAACGAGATTGCCCTCTCTTCTTAAAAAACCTCCTCGGCAAAGAAAGATAAATAAGGAAGTCAGTGCGGCCAACCCTTGTTCTCTACTCTATGATACTGAGCCTTTTCACGAAAGAAAGACAAAGAAAAGGAGTAGAAAAGGTTCACTTCTTCTCTAATAAGCCTTTCTCTTTCTTTTTGTAACTCTAAAAAAAGGAGTTGACGTTGACAGAGGAAGATGTCCTAACGAGATTCACAATGGCGTGCCCTAAGAAAGAAGTTCTTTATAGCCTGACGTCTGCCAGAAGAGGGTCTTGGAGCGCCTTGACCCTGGTGTGAGAGGGATGACTGAAGCTGCTTCAACAAAGAGGGAGAAGTCTCAAGACGACGGACGAAGTAAAGTAAAAAGAGAAAGGTGCATAGAAGAAGAGCTAAGTTAAGTAGGCTTCGCTTGAATCGAGACCCTTGCTAGGCTAGTAACCTTCTTAGCGCCAGCTTGTGCTGTCCCTCTTCTCCTCTTTTAATCTGCACTCTTATATATATATATAATTAAATCAGCAAGAAGAGATCCTTCTTTTTATCTATCTAAGGCTTGAAGAAGAAACGCTTGAACATACATATATATAAGTAGGTACGCGCGCGAGAGAGAGGTAACGGGAGGAGAAAGGCTCCTCTGAATGAAGTATGAAGCCGGGGATTTAAATGCTCGATTAGAAGGGGAGGATAAGGAGAAAGGTATAGATACATAAGCCCGCGATCCTATATAGCAAGAGCCCCTCCCCGTCGAACACATGCGAAAAAACCCAACAACACCCCTCTTAGACTTACGACTTACAAAGTCCCCTTGGGACGAATAATACAGCATTACTAGCTCTCTTTCTTTAACGTGAAATTACAGGATCTAACACTTCCAACTTCACATACGTATATGCTCGGAATTCCTTTCTTATAGGCTCTCTTTTCCATAACGAGAAGACAACGCTTTCAAAGGGGAGGACCAAAGTACGACTCGAATAGAAGGGGGGCGGAGAGAACAGACTCTTCCCGCACATAGAATTCCAAGCTTAAATCTTTACCACCGAAACCTCTACATAACATAAGGGCGAATTGTCTTCATTCTTATTTACCTATATGCTCTCTCTCTCCCACAGGATTTTAATTCCATTGCACCCCCTTTTTCCTTCTACGCAGTCTAGTCCATGCCTTATAGCCCCTATTATGAGCCAGCAGCTCACTCTTATATAGATGCACTCGCCTTTTTGTCATGCTTGGAGAAGCGTAGCGAGAGGAGAATAGCCCCTACTGAGGAGAGAGAAACGAGGTCGAACGTTAGTGAGATAGCAAGCCCTTGTGGTTACGACACTCTACTATAAAGAAGACTTAGGCCTAAAGTCCCGCGTAACGCTTCGTCCTATATTTTTTCTTATCCCGCGAGAAGAGAATGTGAGAAAAGCAAGACAAACTCCCAGAAATGTAACAGAGTATAGTGGCTTTCAAAAGAAAGAAAAAAGGACAGGTAAAGCCCTAATCATAGCATAGATTCACGTGATTTAATCTCTTATTAAACTACTTACTACGCTTGATACCTAATAAAACGAGGAAAGCCGGACTGAGCTTGGGGATTTGGCTTTTCAAGTCTTTTTCTTCTCGAGAGGGCATGACTCACTAAGAGCCCTATTCTTTCTTTGTTGAATTCTTCTTGCTTGTCTTAAAGAGAGGGGGTGGGATGGCAGAGTCTTACTTGACTTAGATTACAGCATAGGAAGCTTGGTGCCTAAAATGAGGATACCCAGGATAGGAAGTTCACTTACTAGTATAAGTTTAAATAGAAGAAGGTTCTGACTCTCCTAAGTCCAAACGGGGAAAGATCAAAGAGTTAACTCATCAGTCAGATATTTTAGTAGCAGTATGAAGAGCTACTAAGCGACACACTTACTTGATATAATTCCTCTTTTTTATTGTTAGCTTTCTTATGATCCATACATGCCGGGCCTCCTTGCTTCTTACTGATCTTATACGCTAGGGCAGATAGTCAGGACCTGTTGGACTGGCACACTCACGAAGAATTCCGTTCTTTTTATTGTATGGAAAAACCTTCACGGGCAGAAACCTTATATTGAAATGAGAGCATTGCTCAGCCAGTCCTGTTTTCAAATGAGTGAGCGGGCGAAGTCCCTCTTTCTTTTATATTAAATTATATATAAGCAAAGAGAAGAGGGATTAGATGCAAAAAGGGGGTTGAACCTCTCCTTTGTTGACCTTACCTTAGTCTTTGTTCTATCTTCTCTTCCTCCTAAGCTGCGGAGCTCTTTACTCTAACTGGCACTTCCAACCAAGGCTTGCTTCCCCTTTAATAGGGAAAGATCCCTACCATTACATTCTACCGGCTGCTTTGGAATGAGGAGAGCAAGAACCGTGCCACCTTCCTCTGTATCTTATGGAGATGTTAGACAAGGTCAAGTAATGGAAAAAGTCAAACTGAGTTCGCTTGTCTTTTCTTTTTCTCTCCATCAGACAGCCGTCGTGTGAATGAAGACACCCTTAATATTTCTAGCAGCTTTCTCTAATTGATAGACTAGGGACTTCGCGAGTATAGTGGTTTCGTGCTTCACGGTCTAGGATCCTTGGTGGAATCGTACCGCCCTTTTAGTAAGTAGGAAGAGAGATTGCTCTATATGGCAGTGCTTATCTACTGGCGCGTGCTAATGCTTAATTGGTAGTCTTTGCATTTGCTATGACCCCGTCCTTTTCTATCTTAGGTAATGAAGTTCTCTTTCTATTTTCGTAAATTGTAGTATTCGATTGAAGACTAAAAAGCATACCCTGAAAAAGAGGCCTACGCTTAAGGAGCTTCCCCGATTCGTGAAGGGCTCCATCGAGGGCCCGCTCATGGGAATGTAAGAAATAAGGGGGCTTGCTTGTCTTAGGTAGCTTGCACATCTTTAATACTGGGCTAGGAAACTTGTCTGCTTTCAAGAAGTTTGGTCATCTGATCTCTCTCCTGCTCTTAGAGTTGTAAAAGATGGATGGGCCTGATTTAGCTAGCCTATAAAGAAAGCAAAAAAGAACTTTTCCTGTTGTTTAATGGGACTTTACTCGGATTAAGATCTGTATTTGAAGCAAGAGGCTGACTTTCCTAGATTGGTCCAGGAATTGCTTTAGGCTAGGAGCATTACCCCATTTGTCTGGTATTGGCCTCTTTTCGCATCTATGCTAATAAGCAGCAGTAAGGATACAACAGACTCTACTACAATTGACAAGATCTTTCTTCTGATTAAGGCATGACATGATGGCTCGAGCCCTTTCAATTCCAATAAATCCACAAGACCCTGCTCCTTGTCAGCCAGTCAAGTACCACTTCTACGCGTCCTCACCCCCTCCTCCCTCTGGTCGAGCCTTGCTTATCTCATCCCATATACGCCCGATCCCACTTCCTTAGCAGTTGAGCCTTGCTTATCTCTCCTCCGGTAAACCGCCTTGGCAGTCGACATCACTCCATGCTTTCTCGCTATGCTCTTAACTACCTCCTCTCACACCCTTTCTCATCTCGTACTCAGTCTGGTCTTTTTTTCTTTCCTCTGACATGTACGCACTCAAGCCATCTATCTCTTCTCTGGGAAAATGGAATCCAGTGAACAAAAGCTTTCTTGCATACCGGGCCACCTCTTCTCTGCATCATCCCGACCGAGCCTTTTCTGCTGAAACCTCTTTACCTGAAACTGCTCGAAAGGGATTGCTTTTTTATCTTCCAACGGAGTGTCCGAGCGAGATCAGGAAAGTTAGGCTTTTGCGTTTAGAAGAGCAGAAGGAAAGGGAGGATAGACTCGATTGGTTGTTAGAGGTTCGCTTCCGTAGCGCGCCGTTGGCTAAACAGATTCCTTCGCTCAAAAGAAAAGGCTCGAGCAAGACAAGAGGGGGTAGAAAGGGACCAAAGGGCGGACAAAGTCTTCCAAGCGTCGAAGGGGGCGAGCTTGACTCGATCAGGAAGTTAGCTTTCTGACAAGGAAGGTTTGTTTTTCCGGAGAGGGATGAGATCTATAAAAGCAAGCAAGTTTCTTTTCTAGAGGAGCAAAGAGAGGGTAGGGGGTGATCTCGCTGTCTTGCTCAAGTCAAGCTAGTTTTGCATCGAAGGAAAAAAGAAAAGAGGGAGACATTCCAATTCCACGAGTACAGGCAAAGGTAGGAATTGAAAACTTCCTCATACGCAGTTGGCTCTCTTTAATTTGAACTTCTCTTTACTGCACGGATCACGAGACTTATAACTGACCTTTTTCTAGGGCCTCGTCACTAGCTTTTTGTTAGGAGCGAGCAAAAGAAGTTAGGCAGACAGACCTCTTTAAAACTTCGCCCCTCTCTATCTCCCAGTCGCCACCACTTCGTGTTTGCTATCTCGTTACCTCTCTTCAACTTTACGGCGAGGAAAGGGTGAGAAAGAAAATGGGTTCATGCGCCAGGCAAGGTACCCGAAGGGGGATTTATCCCGCCCAATACAATTAGATTACCTATACCCTAATCTTGACTTTTACTGCTTGTTTGACTCATCATTTGACTAAAGAAGGGCACCCGAGTCAACATCTCCTAAGAGTAAACCTCGCTCTGACAACAAAGAGAAAGAGAAGCCTTCATAACAGCACCCGAAAGAGCTAAGGGCATCAGAAAATAGGACAAGACAGGGGATAAACCCTCTTGTTAATGCAAATGGGTCTCTTTTCTCTTCTTTTTTTTTCAAGCTTAACGTGCAAAAAGAGAGCCTGCTGGAGTAAAAAGAGAATTGAAATAACTATTTGAATACACGTATATAATCATGAATGCGAATCCTTTATTTTGCTGAGCATAGAGAGAAAGTTCCCATTTAAATCATCATTACCATATATGTATATAAGAATTCAGATTCAATCTTAAATTCGCCTCAGTTCGCATCTTCTCTTTTTGTGCTTTTGTCACTTGTTTGTATATGGGATCGATCCCACTTCTTTGTGTCCTCCCGCTCGTACCTTTTCCTTTCTTATTCTAATATACAGCATTAGTGTTGAAGCATGACGTAGATCCTTCGTAATGAGACCTGCTCGCTTCTTCGTTCTAAAACGCAATTCGGTCCATAAGAGAGGAAGTTTTATCAGAAAGTAAAGAGGAGTTTTCTTGTCTTTAGATTGATTGATTAGGAAGCAAGTTCTATAAGAGCGGGGTTAGTTCTCTTTATCATGAGCCAGGCTTTTCTTTTTACCTGTCTCTCTTTCCTCTCGCTACGCTAGAGCACTATAAAGTAAGTCATCTCCTTTTCCTTTGCGCTCTACGTCTCATTTCTCTCTCCCCGCGCGCGTACTTAATATATGTAAGTGGAGGCATCGGCAAGAAGGTTAATAAAGAAACCTCCCTTTTGAATCGAGCCCTTCCCTTTCTCTTTGTTTTCTTGCTTTATATCCGAGATCTTTCAACCCGCTTATTCATGGAAAACTTCCCCTATCCCTGCGTTCGACTATTTCGGAGTATAAATTCTGACAAGAAAAAGAGACTACTCTTTATTTTAAAACTGATGTGACTACAGAGATATAAGACTAGACTAAAAATCTGATGATGCTCATAAGAGCCACTCTCGCGAAGATTAAGGTGCCGTACGTACATAAGGATCAACCTTTGCCTCTTTCTTTGAAAGATCGAACAATACAAGAGTAAACCAACTTCTATTAGTTTAAGAATAGAAGAAGCCAAGAATATAATGAGTCTAAAAAGCCGCTTTCTTCGTCAAATTCAGGTATTATGATGGCCACAAGCTTCCCTCACTTTGAGCAGTCTACTATCACCAAAGGATCTACCCCTTTCTCTTTAGTTTGACTTGGATTGGAAGGGACTGACGGGGCGCTCACTTCAGAACGAACGGGAGATGACCTTGATCATCGATCGAGACAGACCATCTAGAAGAAGTCCCTTGGTTGGGATAGTCCTAGCCCCATTGAGGAGCCTAGCCCTGCCTTTCGACATCCAACCGGGGCCCCTCTCAAGATTCAACCAAGTGCAAAAAGAAAAGAAGAGGGAGAAGCCCTCCTAGCCACTAACCTTTCATCTAGACGTTCGTAGAAATCCGAAGAGAAAGCTCGAAGTAAACTCGGGCTAGGTATATTAAATACAAAGAAAAAGTCCGAGTAAAGGAGGAAAAGAAAGAGCTTGACTTACAAAAGGAGAGAGCCTTGCATTGACTTACCTCACTCACAGCCTAAAACGAAGGCGCGCTACTATAGTGTATACTAGAGAGAAGCCTGCTCGATGCATTCTTTCGACTCACTCCTATCTATAGTGCATACAGTCAGTTCTAGAAAGATCTGTCTTCTAAGTAGAGCGGGGTGGGTCTTCGCATGCGCCAACACAAAAGCAAAGTGAACTTCCTTCGAAAAACAAAGACTTTGATTCGAGACTCCTCGGGGAATAGCGAAGCATACCTCAAAAGCGGGGCAGACATGAAAGAGATAACAACTTTAAGTAGAAGATTTACACTCTTTAGCTAGAGCAGCCTTGAAACAACGCCCTAGCAAAGAAGACTCTCCCTCCAATTCTTTGTCTTCGAAACTCATTGCATCACGACCTCTAGACTGACTCACGTAGCCCCCCTATGAAGAACGGCGCCCTAGATCGGACCATACCTCTCTCTTCGTTCCATCTGTCGGCTTACTTGGCTCTTCTAGATGGCCCACATTCTTGGAAAGTCTACTTACCTTGAAACCGGATCAGCGGAAAGTCAGCCTATCTCCTTCATCCTTCAGACGAGCCTTTTTCCTCTTTGGGCTTTGAACTACTCTACCTCCTCTCACTAACGTTCGCCCTTTCGCCTCTTTGGGCTTATCTCTACTCTACTTAGCAGTCTCGTCTTTATAAATCCTCTCCTTTACAGTCTTTTTGCAGAAAGAATAGCCATCAAATTATCTTCTGACTTTAGCATAAGTACTTTTCCATTAAAAAGGAAAAAGAAGAGCTTTCTTTTAGTCTGTCTGCTTTCTTTGCAATCGACCTCGTTTCACTCTCCAATCCTTGGAAGTCTACTCTCTCTTCTCTCTCCTCTCGCTAAGACTCTCGCCCTTATCCTCATCTTCATACTTCAGATGAGCCCAATTCGTGCTTTCTCTTTTTTTCTTTTTCGTAGACATCTTCTTTCAACGTCTAAACTCCTCTAGAAGTGCAAGATGAAGTTCAAGCAATTGTAAAAAGTCAAGAGAATTACAAAAGAAAAGAAGAGAAAGATCAGTCCAATCTGAAGAGAAAAGCGCAGTGAAAGCAGCTTAAAATCCCTATTACCATATACGTATATAAGAATGAAGAAGTCTTTCTGAGTTTGAGGCTGCTTTTCGCTTCTTGTTAAACTACTTTCTTTGCTTAATAAAGTACGTGCAATTTCGACAAGAAAAAAGTACATTAAATTGAGAAAAGAAAACGGGACTTTTTAAGGCAAAAAGAGAGCCCAAATAGAGCAGAAACTAGTCAAAAGGAGCTTCAATCCAAAGCAAGACAGAGCCAAGTTTTCAACAAGAAATGACGAAAAATCCCTATTACCATATACGTATATAAGAATTTCTCTTCAATCTTGAATTCGCCTCCTTTTTTTCTCTCTTTATATTCGGTCGCAAGGGTCTTCTTTTTTCGAATGGAAATCTAGGACAAACTAGAGCACAAATCTTCTAAAAGTAGAAGCGGGGAGAGTAGACCGAGGTGAGTGAAATGAGACTCGATCGGTAGTGAGAGGAGCGGAGCCTTGCTCAACCCGGGGTGGTAGCGACTGGGAAGGAGAAAGCACGCAGTGGGATCGAGTGAATACGAGAGGGCCGAAGGGGATCGATCGAAGAGAGAGGAGTTAGGCTCTACTGAGATACGAAGGAGAGGGGATTGGTAACTAGACGTGAGTGGTAACTAGAGGCCCGGCCGTGAAAAGCTCGTCGGGCGAAGTTCTACGGGGAGGACACGAAGTGGGGAGACTGCTAAGGATCGGGTAAGGGGGTTTATCCCTTTTTGATTTTGCTTTATTTTCATCTCCGCTCTTTCTTTTTCGGTTTCTTTTCTCGTATAATAAGTGAAAAAGACATTGTATTTTTCGCTTTAATTCTTGTCTTTGTTTGGCTTCTTTCATATGTACTTGCCCCCTGTCTCACTGGCGTTCGCCCTCTCTACTCTCTTCGGGCTTATCTCCTCTCCTTGGCAGTCGAGTCTCGTTTCTTTCGCCTCGCCTTCATACTTCAGTTGAGCCCCATTTCTGGTCGTATGCACTCGAGCCCCTGTCCCTCTCGTTTCACTCTCCTTGTCAGTCGACCTCGCTTCGCTCTCCTACGGTCGCTTGTAACCACCCGATCCTCTCCTCCACTTCGTATCTCAGTAGAGCCCCCTTCTCCTCCTCGCCATCATACTGAAGCCGAGCTATCTCCTTCATTCTTCAGTCTGAAGTCGCTCTTTCACTATCTCCTTCCCAGTCGCTACCACAAGGGTCCTTACCCTTCTAGTCGAGCCTAACTCCTCCACTTCCTTTACAGGTTCGTCCTTCTCGCCTTTCTCGAGCGAGAAAATCACCACTTCGGGTCCTCTCCCTAAGGTCGAGCCCTTATCCTCCACCTCGTACCTCAGCGGAGCCTCCTTCTCCTCTCCTTCTAGTCGAGCCTAAATCCTCAGGCACCCCCCACTCAGGCTATCTCCTCTTCCTCTGGTCTAGTCTCTTTCTTTTGTTACCACTTCGGGTAGAACAAGCTAGGCTCCTCCCCTTGGCAGTCGATCCTCGTAAACTCCCCTTCCGGTCGACAGGTTACGCTCCTCTCACTTTGTTCGAGCCCGAATCTCCTCTCACTAGCGTTCGAGCTCGTAAACTCCCCTCCACTTCCTTTGTCAGTAGAGCCTCCTCCACTTCAGTTCCCAAGGCAGAATTGAAAGAAAAAGCCTAAAAAAGAAAATCTTATAGGACCCTCTCTATCTTTTCGATGCCAAACGAAGCCCTGTGCCTAAAAAGGAACTCTCTACTCGCCTTCTCAGTCTCGTCTTTTTCACCCGCTCGTACTTCAGGCGATTCCTTTTGTCTTGCTTTGCTCGAGCTCTGCCTTTGAACTCTTGTATTCACTCGATTCTCATTTCTTTCTACTACTTATGTTCGAGCCTTTTATAAATCCTTCTTACTTTATATATATGAAAAGAATCCGTCCCTAGAAAAGGAGAGTTTTCCCTAGAGAAGTAGTCCAATCGTAAGAAGCAGCAACTTGAAAAGGCAACGAAAAGGCAAATCGATCAAATAGGTTCATGCGCCAGTTTCCGAAAAGCAGGATTGAAGAAATTAAATCCCAAGCGAGGTACCCGAAGGGGGGTTTACGAGATCGACCAAAGGAAGAGGAGCGTAGCCCAATATACTAAAAAACAGGATCCCACTCAAGACTTCTAAGACCCTTTGCATCTCTCTCCTTAGCATTCTGAAGTCGCTCTTTCACTATCTCCTCTCACTATTGCTCTTACCTCTCTCCCGTTGGTCCTCCACTGCGTACCTCAGCGTTCACCTCCCTTCGGACTTGTTTTCTTCTAATTCTAATGCCCGCTCTTACTTAGAATTTAGCTTCAGATCGAGCTGACTTCAGCCTGAGCCAGGACTTTCTGAGGGGGCGGCCAGGTCAGTGATGACTATGACGAGGCTTCTCTTCTTTGTTGCTGTTTTCGGTTGTGGCAAATTAAGCAAATGAGGGTGCATTTCTTTCGGGAGGGTGCATTCTTGGTTGGGTATGAGAGGGCACGCACTGACTAAGGCTGTCAATCTTCCTACGTAATCATATCTAATATAATGGGACTGTGAGGCTCTAAATCAGAAAGTTTACCTCGGTCAGCTGCTACAGGTAGGTCTAGATGTCTGTTAGGTGTGTAAGGAGGAGCAAGCGTCTTTCTCGCTACTTTCAAGAGGAGCTAGTTCTCGTTCATATTCGGCTCCTTCCTTTCTTTTTTTCTCAGATGTTTTAGAAAGAGGGTAGGTGAGTGGGCTGAACTAGCTGATTCTGATTCGTAGTTTGTTAGACTAAGGCAAGAGAATTCTAAGAGAGAGTACTAGGCCTTTTCTTTTCTCTTTTCTTGTTCTGCGTTGTAATAGTAGTCAACTTCTTCGGCAGGGAATGCTACGTCAGGCAGGCTTTTGCTCTCCTTTTTTGTTTGAAGCTCTATGCTAAGATATAAGTTGGTGTGCTAGCTATTATCAATGTAGTAGTTTAAGAAGTCGTCAAGGCCTGGTCGCTCTTCTTTAGCTGACTTTCTGCTTGTTCATAGGCCAGAGTTTTCCTTCTTTTCTTTGTGTCTGCTCTACTTATACTTAGTAAGATTCCTCCTGCTTTTCTGTACATAGGCCTGTGATGTCTATTCTTGAAGAGAGGCTTCTCTCTTTCCTCTTGAGTTCTAAGTTTAGGTTCGTAGTTTCTTCGCTACTTAATTTTCACGAGGGCACTTGTCTGTGACGGGATCGGTGCCTAAAGATCTTTTTAGAAGAGGTCCTGTACCATCTTTCTGAGAGACCTTTTCTTTGGCTTTCAGTTTTTAGATGACCTCCGAGAGCTGTTAGCTTTTCTACTCGGAGACAAGTGGACAAGCTCTGCTTTTATCTTTTTCTGAGATTTCGAATATGTATAGTATGTAATGTTTCATCTTTGTTTCATAAAGTTCCTCCTTGTGCCCTCTCTATCCTCTAGTCGGAGCAACTGTCGCAACTTCTCCTTTGATGTCAATCCCATCGTAAGAAATGTAAAGTCTAGATCGGTCTTCAATTCTGATGTCGAAGTTCAAGTACTTTGAAAGAGAGGCTAAGGCAAGCTCTCTCCTTAAGTTGTGTCACCGCGTCTATTCTTAAAGAGAGTGTTCCGTTTAGTTGTGTTACCATTTTCTCGAATTTCCTTTCTTGTCTTCTCGAGGAGTCAATTCTTTTTTAACTCATCGAAAAGTCTTTATCCAATACCGTCTCGGCTGTCAATCTTTGATCCGTTAATCACATCAGGAGTAGCGCGGATAGTCAAAGTCCGTTCTAAACTCTCTTTCTTTAAGGAAAGTCGGGATTTGTTGGCTGACTTCTTTTTTGAGAAAGGTCTAGGTTCTCTTGAGACTGGATCAATCAAGAGGCTTTTCCTTTTTCTGTCGCATCAACCAGAGGTAAGATGTTCACCCTCTCTTCTTTTCATGGCTTTCTTTTTGAAGTTCTCTCGACGATGGTCGCTTCCTTGCTTTGGCTCGGGGCCTCGATTCTGTCTGGCTCCGCTGCTGCCTTTTGCGAAAGAGTCGTTCTTTGCTGCCCCGGTGGTAGTAGTCAATTTAAAGTAGGAGTCCTCATCCTTATGCTTGTTCTAGGAGAAGAGAGTGAAAGACTGCCTTCTACTCTTTCAGTTTTTTAATGTATTAACTGGATTTTCAATCAACCGGGGTGCAGCCTTAACTTAAGGGCACCAAGGGCTCAGTAAATTATATCTATATTGCAAGTTGACTTCTAAGCTAAGTAAGATTTCTTTAATCAGTCTGCTCCTAGGTCCTAATCTTTCTAGTATGGTTCTTTGTTATAAGACCTCCTTTTTGCCTCTGCCTTTTCAAAGAAAAAAGTGGAGACTCGTTCTGTAGTAAAGCCTAGCTTTTTTCAAGAAGAGAAGGACCTTGTTGACGTGAACTTTCTGTACCTGTATGCCTTCTTTTAGTTAAAGAGCTCACCAAAACTGGACCCTTTCTTTCTAAAAAGCGAAAATTTCTTCTTTGAGAGCAAGCTGTTCGGTAAGATATGAAGTCGCTTTGAATCAGCGCAAAATGCTTAGAAGTTCTAAATCTCTTCCCCAAGCCCAAGTCGCGTGGAATTCTTCCTTTTATGTTCTCGTTATTGCTTTCTCAAGTTTCTTTCACCGAACCGAGCCCATGTCCTGTTCAAAGGACACATGAAAAAACAGCTTAAGTTAAGTGAGGACTCGTCTTTACCGAAAGCATATGGTGTTGCGAAACTTTTTTCCTCTTTTGGTTTCCTCGAAGCTACGCCTATGCCACTAAGCTCTTTTAAAGAGCGCTACTATGTGAAGCTAGCTAGGACTGAGTGAGGGGGCGGCGTCGAAAGCGCGGGAAAACGAGCCTTGAAGGTGTGTAAGCGACAGAGGAATGCCGGGCCGAGGAGCAGGTTGTTGACATTTAGCCTTCACGAGTAAAAAGACCCAAGCCTTGGATAAAGGGCTTTCTTCACGAGGTACCTAGTTTTTGGAGATGCAATTAGAGCTTAGGTTAGACCCCGGTTTCTCATATCTAGGGAAAAGGACCTCACTTAAAGTCTAAGATTAAATTAATTCTTTATTAACGAAGTGAGAAGAAAGCTTTTAAATAAACTAGGTTTCATATAGTCGGTATAAGAAAGACGTCCTTTTGATGAGCCTTCTTTTCAAGCTTTAAGAGAGTCAGCCAGCGATCGAGCGGATCTGTCAGCAAACCACAAAGTTTCGACTGACTACTCAAGCTTTCATCGTCTGCGTAAATGCCCCCTTCTTTTATAGAGCCCACGAGTCTTTCCGGTTCTGGAATGCTAAGATGCTTCTCTTCGGGAACAGAAAAAAGAGAGATAAACCGCCCTATCTTCTAAATATAGTAGAGTGCATGAACAGTAATACCAGGAGGTTCCTTTATTGAAGTGACTACATGACCAGAAAGCGTCTGAGTCTTGGAGCAGGTTTATACTGGATTATCCGCCAAAAACAACATTTTCCATCCATTTAAGATAATTAATGACTGCGCTTAATGACCATAATGTTAGGAAAGCAGTCTTTTTCTTTCCACGACATTCTTATACTATTAGCTATCTTTTTATAATCAGAATTCTTTCGAATACTAAAACCAATAGGAAAAGATATATTCATATCAACAAAGGAAGCAGTCAACAGACTAAGAGGGTCAAGCTTATCTCCATAGAATGTAATGTCTCTTGCCCAAAGGGGAGGATTCCCTGAAAAAGAGAGGTAGGTCTCGCTTGGACAAGACCCCGATTGCCTTCTTTCTAAACATAGGGCACCAAAGGAAGGAGGTCACTTTTTCCAGAAAGAGGGAGAAGTGGACGGTGATTACTAACTAACGGGAGCTAAGTCTGCCGAAAAGAGGAGAAAGAGGGGAAGAGGAGCCAGTTACTGGAAGGACTCCCATTTCGACTAAGTTCTTCTTTGTTTCAGAAGATCAAAAGAAAAGGAAGCAGAATGTATATATACATATAATGTAATTAGGGCTTGTGTTCCCTTGGAACGACGGAGCGTATTTACAGATCAACAACTATAGAATAGCAATAGAAAGAGCTCCACAAGAATGAGCATCCAAGGTGCATGGAGGCGAACTTAAGCATATAATGAAAAATCTGATCAAAACGTCGTCTCAGACGAGCCAGATATATGAGTTTATTGAGAATCTAGTAAGAAAGCTAGTGAAAAAGGGGCATTGACTCTCTTATCTCGGCCCATGCGCGTAGTTAGTCTGCCGCCCACTTGCTTTCGTCCTCTCACGCCTTGGAGTAGTCGTCCAGAAACGCACTTTTAACTTGATTGTCGTATCCTCGAGGCACGAAGCCTTTCAGAAAGAAGCAGCTATCTATGCATTAAGGCATTAAGAGAATGGACAATCACAGGTCTTCCTCTTGTGTTAACGGATTTCGCACAGCATCAAGCAGGGCCTTGCATACCTTCCATAAACTCTCTCCCACTAGCACAGTAAACTAGAAAAGAGTACCGGTATTGTAGTGCGGCTTGGAGGTTTTATATAATCTATTCTACTAGCTCATAGATCTGGAAGCTTCTATTCCTTGGTAATCGAAATTTTGAAAAGTCTTTACAGATTGAAAGGGTTCGTTCAATTAAAAAAATGCACATAGCTCTCTTTGTTCTCATTCCCTGTCTTGTCTACCCTTTGATTAAAAGACTCGTCAACTCCCGAGACCCTCTCGAAATGTTCCACTGGGGATGTTGTCAATCCTTCTTTGTTTTCTATCTTTACGTCCTTGAGGAAGCGTACTTAAACCCGGACCCCCTTTGTTAGATAAAATTAAAAAAGGATTGGAGAAGCTTTCCGTCCTCTAAAGAGTAAGTATATTAAAGT
>JAQQAY020000018.1:0-36298 GCA_029255685.2 Silene conica
AAATGATCGCCCATTCTTGCATAAAGAAAGTCCGCAGGGAGCGTTAACACTCTACTTTATATGCAAATTGTATTTTTGTCTTTCTTTATCGGACAGATGAACAGGAAAAAGAGGAGATTGAAAAGAGGCTCAAGCAAAGCGAGAGGAGATTGGTGAGACCTTGAATAGCTCGATGAGTACATAGAGAAGTTCAGTCTGAAGACAAGTCCAATTCTTCAAGCACATACAAGGACAAGAGAACCAAGTGAAATCAACAAGAATTTACGAAAAGTCTCTATTACCATATACGTATATAAGAATTAAGAGACTGCATTGAATTTGAGTCAGCTCGAGTTCATACAAACAAGAGTACTTCTATGAACTTTCTTTTTCATTGTCCTACCACCAATATTAAGTTTGGATTTTTTTAATGAATTGGACTACGGCAGTCTGTCTTTCATATTCTTTTGGTTCGCTTAAATTCTTGCATTTTTTCAAAGTGAAAGGCGACAGGCTAAATTGGTTGAAATGTCGATTAGGATATATGTATAATAAGAAGAAAGACAATTTGATGAATTCGACTCCGCTCCAAGAGCCTGTTTTCAAGTCAGTTTTTTTCTCTCTTTAATTGTCACTTCTTTTCTGAGGATCCCCACTCGATTTCCGACTCCCTCGGGAGTGGCTGGAGCAGTAGAATTTGGTCTTGGATTAGAGTTTTCATTAGGAGTATGAGCCAGCTAACAGGTAGAGGCAAGTAGAGGAAAGAGGTCGAACGTGAAGGAGATAGTGAAAGTAGAGGAAAAGGAGAAAGGTGAAGGTTGAAGCATGATGCCGAGGTTAAATAGCTCTGCTGAGGTACGAAGTGGAGGAGAAAGAAATGAGACTCGAGTTCTTGCGAGAGGAGAAAGCAGGCAAGGAGAGAGCATACGAGAGGTACGAAGTGGGAGATAGGTAACTAGACGTGAGTGGTAACCAGAGGCCCGGCCGGCCGTGAAAAGCTCGTCGGGCGAGGTTCCATGGGGAGGACACGAAGTGGGGAGACTGCTAAGGGCCCCGGAGGGGGCTCGATCGTTAGTGAGAGGAGAAAGGCTCGTCTTCAGTATGATGGCGAGGATCGGGTAAGGGGCGGATACCATTTTGATTTTGCTTGATTTTCATCTCCGCTCTTTCTTTTTCGGTTACTTTGCGCATTCTTTTCGGTGAACTTCTTCCTTTGTCTAGGGCTGACTTTCTACTTTCTTTCTGGTACTCTCCTTCTTTCTTTATTCTCGTACACACTAATTTGCAAAAAGGTAAGAGAATGTTCAAAGTCAAGCTTTCCGTTCAATCTGAAGACAAGAGGAAAAATGAAGAGAAATATAGTAAAGGGATATATATAAGAATTAAGAATCCAATTTATGAAGATTTTTCGTTAAAGAAAGGTTAGATCCTAAGCGCTTAACTTCGTCCCTCTCGTACTTAGTCTCGCCTTTCTGCTATACTAGAGCCCTCGTTTCACTCTCCTCTGCTTAGCAGTCATCTTCTTCCCTAGGAAAGACTTGGCTAGGCTGATTACAAGGTCCTTTCTTTTTATTTCACCCTCTGGGAAATCAATCCCACTTCGAGCCTTCCTCTTCTTCTTCATACTACAGCCCCTTTCTATTCTCTCTTCAATCGAGGCTTGCTTTTCTTATACTTTACTCATACTGAAGTCGAGCTCTTTAAACCTTTTAGTCGAGTCTCATTTCAATCTCCCTTCCTTTGGGGCTTTGTCCGGTCCTCTATAGACTCTTTTCTTTGCGTTGGATGGCAAGCTTTTCGTGAAAAGAGATCAAAACCATATATGTATATAAGAGTTGGGATGAGTCTGCTGAGTGTGATCGATCCTGCCTCAGCCATAGGTCAAGCGCTTTGCTCAGACACACCACCTTGAAAAAGAACTTGAAATTCTCAATTACCATAAAGGTATATAAAAGAATTGCGAAAAGTTTGAATTTAAATATGACTTAGAAGGAAGGAAGTTTCACTCCTTAAGACATGAAAGTGGAACGAACTTAAAAATAAAAGTCCAATCGAATTAAAAGAGCTTCTTTTTCATTAAGGAAGGTGCCAGTCAAGCTCGAGTGTCCGATATAACATATAGTTAGGAAGCTGGACTCAAATCAGACCTGTGCCTTTCTTTTTCTAAGCCGCGTTGGCTAAGCTTTTTTTGCACGTTTTTCGTTAAAGAAAGTAAGCCCTAGAGAAGTTCAATCTGAAGAAAAAGGGGAGTTCAACCCTCTTGAGAATAGGAAAGGGATATACGTATATAATAGTATTTGAGTTTGCTACGAATTTAAATACGGCTCGAAAGAGAATCGAGGTCGATTGCAAAGGTTTACATAGCTCGGCTGAAGTATGATGCCGAGGAGATAGCATAGTTAAAGTCTTTCTGTGGTTTTTACCAGAGGGGCGAGACTGCTCGGGTTGGGCTGCAGGGAGGATACCTTTTGGGTTTGCTCTTGCTTTTCATCTATGCTCTTGATTTTTTGTTTGTTTGCACCTTCTATCTGCAAAGAATTTCTTTTTCTTTTTGTTTGTCAGTCCAGTACCGCTTCGGGTCGTCTCCTCTCGTTAACACTCGAGTCTCCTTTCCGTCTCCTCTCGTTGCAATCCTTTCTCAGCTCTCTCCTCTCTTTCGAGCACTTTAGGCCTCTTGCTTGCTAAACTGCACTCCCTTGTTACGCTTTTCTTGTACCTTTCTTTAGGGCTATCCGCCAGTTGATCTCGTAACCTCTCCTCTGGTAGACTTCGTTCCTCTGGTCAATCCCACTTTGCACCACCCTCTACTTCATACTGAAGACTACGCCTCTCTCATCTCTACTTTACTTCTCAGTATCATCTTTTTAAACCCTCTCTTTGCACTCGAGTTAATTTCCTATGGCAAATCTACCTCGCTTCGGAACACCAAGGCTACGCTCCTTCCGATCGAGCTCTTTCATCCATCACCATTTCTGGTCTCAGTCTACCCCCTCTTCCTTACGGTCGAGTCCACAAGTGACGTTTCTCTCGCCTCCGGGCCCTTAACAGTCGCTACCACAAGGGTCCTTCCTTCCCAGTCGAGCCTTTCTCCTTCGGTCGCGTCTTTAACTACCTTCCTTGCTTGACACAGCCTCCTTTCCTCTATATCTCCTCTCGCTTTGCTCGAGCTAAATAAATTCCCGATCCTTATAGTCTCGCCCCCTCTCGGGTCCTCTCCTTTTAGTCGAGAACTTTCTAAGCTTTACCTTCTCCCGTTGGTCTAGCATTTTCTACTTCTCTTGCTTTGCACTCCTGTCTATTTGTTGTGACTTTCTCTACTTTTTCGCTTGTCTTTTTTCTTTTTCTCTTGCTTTATGTGCAAATTCTCTTAATTGGTTTAAAGGGACAAGGCAGCCCTAGAGAAGTGAAAAGACGGGGCTTGAAAAAAGAGCCATAGGACATACAAAGAGCACCATTAGGATACACATATATAAGAATTTAGCTCTTTGGCCAAAAAGAGTGCTGGAGTATAGAAGAAAGAGTAGGCACCGAAGTTTCTAGTAAGTCTGGCTCGTAGGTTTAGGTGGCAAGGTAAACTACTGTCAGGGAGAGCGTACCAAGGGGCTAGGGCGGCTCGGGTGAGGGCTGCGGGGTAAAGGAGAAAGCACGAAAGTGGGATCGACTGGTTAAGGAGAGGGGAGTTTACGAGGTCGACTTCAAAGGCTCAGCTGCTAAGAAGAGCAACGAGGTCGAACAAAGCGAGAGTAGCGTAGCCTGTCGACTGGGTCTCTTGCTGCAGCTTCCTATTCTGTCTCTTTTCTTCTTTGTTTCCTTATTCGGCGCTGTTTTTGTCACTTTCTTTCTCGTACACATCACTAGGAAAGCTAGAAGTTTCATGAGCTGGCAAAGGTAGAAAGAAGTCTCTCCTCTCGCTGACAAACGCAAGGACAGGGAACTCAAAGTAGAATAGGCAAAAAGTAAGAATGAGAAAGGCATTTCAAGAAACCTGTTTTTTCTCGCTGAGGGCGGTACAAAGTCAAACTCCGCAACTTGAAAAAGAGGCTAAATGTCTACACAAGGAGGGCAGGTTTCTTCGTTTCTAAGACTTTCTGGTTTTTTCTCGTAAGTCAAGAGTCTAGGTAGAAGTGTAATCCGAAGTCCAATCTGAAGCCAAAGAAAAGTTCGTGGAAGAAGTCAAGTTTCCTGGAGAAGAAGGCGAATACGAAGGGAAAGCGTTTGCTCTTTTTTCATACGTGGGGAGTTTGATTGCTTTCTTTTTTCGATTCCCATATTCGTATATAAGTAGAAAGTTTGAATTCGCCTCCTGCCTTAGCTCTTTGCTTTTGCTTGGGTTCTCCTCTTCTTTTTGACTTTTTTACGCACTTTGCTCTCTGATAAACTACTTGACTTTGTAGATTTCTTCTGTCTAGGCTGTCTAACTAGAAGAGGACAGCTCACTCTTTTGTAGTCAAGTTGATGTTCTCTCCCTTTTTCTCGTAGACTTTAATTTGCAAAAGACAATGAGACAAGCGAAATTCATCAAGCCAAGACAAGTCCAATCTGCAGCAGCCAAAGAAAGGAAGCAAGGCAGAGCCAAGTGCAATTCTTAAAGCAGAGAGAAGTGCAACCCGTCCGAAGTGAAGTAAGGACAAAGAGAATTCTAATCTTAAGTACAAATAGGTAGAATACGTGGAATAGCCATCATCTTATACTATGACTTTTCTCGCAAGTACTTTTCAATAAAAAGGGTACAAATGCATAGAGAAGAGTAAAGTGAAGGGAGTTTGTTTGCCTCGGCCCTTTCTTCAGCTTGGCATTCTTTAGTTTAAGGAGGTCAAGTCTCGAGCAAGACATGAATTAAGGGAAAGTTCCTCCTGGTCATTTAGTAGTTAGTCTTTTTCCGCAAGGGCAGGGAACTGAGAATAGAAGTGAAAAAAGCACGATAAAGGGCGAAATTCCAACAACCCACAAAGTCTCACTGATTTCTCAGAATAGACACGACAAGAGTCAGCTTGCTAACTTCCATAATACGACTAAGAAGCTTCTGTACCGAAAGATTAAAACGATGTATCAGAAAGTAGGGATGAAGAAAGGAAGTCAAGTTCTCTGGAGTAGAAGACTGCAAAGATCAGTCCAATCTGTAGCCAAAGATCGGTGCAAAGGGAGTTTCAAGTAACTCGACGTAGCGTAAAGGGATATACGTATATAAGATGAAAGATTCTTTTATGAAATCTACTAAGGCCTTAGCTCTCTTCAATAAGCTGCCAAGGGAATAGTTAAAGAGATCGTCTGAAGCATGAAATGAGTACAAGGAGCGTAGCCTGTCGACTGCAAAGGATAAGGGCTCCCGATCCTTCTAGTCTCGTCCCTTCCTGGTCCTCTCCTTACCAGTCGAGCTATTTAAACCTTGAGGAGAGAGCAACGAGGTCGACTGAAAGGAGAGGAAAGATGGGGAGGATAAGGGCTCGACTAGAAGGAGAGGAGAAGGAGAATAGGCTCGAACGTTAGTGAGAGGAGGTGAAGATGAGGGACGAGGTGGAGGACCCGGAGGCGAGAGAAACGAGACTTGTGGACTCGACCGAAAGGAAGAGGAGAGCGAAGCGAGGAACGACTGATAAGGAGGTAGAGTAGGGGCGAACGAGAGTGAGACCGGGTGAAGACTGAAGTATGAAGGCGAGGAGAAAGGGCGACTGAAGGATGAAGGAGATAGCCTGGAAGGAGCTCGACCAAAGGAAGAGGGTTAAATAGCTCGACTGCCAAGGAGAGGGGATAAGCCCGAAGAGTGGTGATGAATTCGCTCGACAGGACCTTTGTGGTAGCGACTGTTAAGGTAAGGAGATAGTGCGAAGTGTAATCCGAAGTGCAATCTGCAGCCAAAGAGAAGTTCCCGAAAGAAGTAAAGTTCCCTGGAGAAGACGCATACGAAGGGAAAGATTCCAAAGCAGCTTCTTAAGGGATGTGGGGAGAGTCACTCTGCTCGTCAGTCCAATCTGAAGGCAAAGACAAGTGCAATCAGAAGGAAAGACTCAGAAAAAGCAAGTTGAAATAGAGGAGTAAAGTCAAGGCGGTTGGTTTGCCTCGGCCTTTTCTTCAGCTTGGCATTCTTTTCTTATTGTTCCGAAGGTAGCTCATCTCCGTATTCCTTAGTTCAAGTAAGTCAAGTCTGAAGCACGAAGTTGAGTATAGTAGAGCAAGTTCCAACTGGTCAGTTAGTAGTCTCTTCCAATCGTCGCAAGGGAGTTCTCACCTTATGCATAGTAAAGCGAGAAGTTGGAGCAACTGTAAAAGTGAGAGATGTTCTCTTTTCTTTGACAAACGTAAATACAAAGACCAAAAAGCGAAGAGGCAAAAAGAAAGGAAAAGAAAGGAAACCAAGAGAGCAAAGTAAAGTCACCTAAGAGCATCCCTCGAACTTCAATGCAAAGCTGCGTCCCATAGCCAAGTCTTCTTCTTCAAGCAGAGAGAATTGGAATCCTTCCGAAGTAAGTCAAGAGTCTAGATATAGGTGTAATCTGAAGGCAAGACAAGTCCAATCGGAAGTCAAAGAGAAGTGAAAGCAAGTTAAGTCTCAAGCACTTCCTTATCAGAAAGTAGGCATAGTAGGGGCGCATATATGTAATTCAAGGTCTCATATCTTTCTGGTCTCGTTTTCCAAAGAGAAGTGAAAAGAAGTCAGGCACGAGTCTAGAAAGAGGTGTAATCTGCAGCCAAGATCGGTGTAATTGGAAGCAAAAGACAGGGGAAAGAGGCTCTATTGAGGTACGAAATGGAGCGGGTAACTCCTTAATTCTTTCTATTACCATATACGTATATAAGAATTAATCTTCAATCTCGAGTTCGCCTCCTTCTTTTTTCTTTACTTGGAACTTCTTTATTTAACGTAAGTTGTTGCTCTATTTAATACGTTCCAATGAACTTCACTCTCACAGCACTCAACTGAGCACTATCCATGAATTGGAGAATAAGGAGGCTCCGCTGAGGTACGAGGTGGAGGGGGGGAGGACTTTTGGCTTTAAGTCAACGACGAGTCGCGCCTGTTGACCATCAGTCTTTTGAGTAGGAGTCATGAGGGAAGGTCAAGAGCGAGCCCTTAGTGTAGAGAATTGAGTTCGAAGGTTAGTTAGAGGAAGGATCGAGGAGATAGGTAACGAGACTCGACTGCCAAGGAGAGGAGAGAGAGCCCGAGTCTGTGGGCGAGATGTTTGACGGGCCCACTAGTGGGGGGAGGCTGAGGAGAGAGAAACGAGGTCGAGTGTTAGCGAGAGGAAAGAAGTCGCGGGGTGAGGGGATCTAATGTGAATAGTGCAGTTAAAGAGAGTCCTTTCTCGTCCTTTTTCTCGAACTTTCTCTTTGTCTAGGACTGAGGTTAGCCTTTCTCTGCAGCTTCTTTGTCTAGGAATGCGTGAGGAAAGAAGAGGACTGTTAAGGCGAGTTCCCTTGTTCGGGGATTCGGGCTCACGAAAGAAAGCTCCTCTTTTTCCTTTTCTTTGGTGAACTCGTTTTGCAAAAGCGAGAAAAGCAAAACTGATCACTCCATCAGCCTGCCTGCCAAGGAAAAAGGCTCTACTGAGGTACGAGGTGGAGGAAAAAGAGGCTCTGCCGAAGTATGAGGTGGAGGGTGCGAAGTGGGATCGAACGAAGGTGAGAGGAGATAGGCTCGACTGCTAAGGAGAGGGGACGAAGTCGATTGAAGCATGAGGCCGAGGAGAGAGGCTGCTTTCCTACTGTGCTTTCTTTCTCTGGCTTTAAGCTCGTACTTCTTTCTTTCTCTCTTTGGCTAGGAGCAGCAACTTGAAAACGAGAAGAAGCAGCAACTCGAAAATGAGGAGAGAGGCTCGTCCAAAGTATGCGGGCGGCGAGGAGAGGATCGGAGCGTAGCCTTGTTCGATTCTACCCGAAGTGGTTCTTTTCTCGCTCGAGTGCATACGAGAGGGGTGAAGATCGATAGTGAGAGGAGGCGCATACTGACAAACGAAGTGGAGGAGAAAGAGCGACGTTTGAAAGGTGAATTCTGAGGCAAAAGAGATGGTAAGTAGGTAAGAAATGGAGCGGGTAACTCCTATAAGAATTTCGAAGAAAGTGAGACTTTGATCCCGTACTTTCTCTTGTTCTGTTAATTGAATCAATCTGTTGCACGGTGAATTCTGATGAGAGTTTACGAGGTCGAGCGTTAGTGATAAGAGAATGAATCCGAGGTTAAGTAGCTCTGCCAAGGAAAAAGGCTCGGCTTCAGTATGAAGTAGAGGAGAGAGAAGAGAGACTCGACTAGAAGGAGAGGAGCGTAGCCTTGTTCAACCCGAAGTGGTACTCGATCGAGAGTGAGAGGATCATTTATTCCTTGTTCAACCCGAAGTGGTACTCGACTTCCAAGGCTCAGCTGCCAATCTCGGTCTAAGATGAAGCTAAAGACAAGAGAAAAGAGCTTCAATTTGCTCTATTACCATATACGTATATAAGAATGAAGAAGCATCCTTGAGTTTCACTACGCTCGAAGAGCCTGTTTTCTAGTCTAGTTTTTCTCTTCTTCATGAACTTCTTTTTCCTCGAATCCCACCCGCCTGTCGGCTCTCATTAGGGAGTGGACTTTAGTCATATCGGGGCAGTAGAATAGGTCTTGGATTTGAAAGTGCGTGAAGGAGTAGAAGTAGAAGAAGAAGGATAAGGGCAAGAATGAAGCGTAGGTTAAGGGGTTAGCGAAGAGCGAGCGAAGAATGTTAACGAGTTAGCGAAGAGCGACTGAAAGATGAAGACGAGGAGAGTATTTAGCCTCGGCTGCTAAGTAGAGGAGTTAGGCGCAACAAAGAGGTTAACGAGTTAGCGAAGAGCGAGAGGAGAGAGGTCGACCAACGAGGAGAGGCGGAGAAAGATCGTCCATGCGGGCGAGTAGACGGGAGCGCTCGGGTTAGGGCTGCTACGGGCAAACTTGTGGAGCGTAGCCTGGCGACCGATAGGGAGATACCCTTTAGGGGGGAGGCTGAGGCACGAAGACGAGGAAATAAGGAGGCTCCGCTGAAGCATGAAGTGGAGGAAATAAGGAGGCTCCGCTGAAGCATGAAGTGGAGGGGGGAGGACTTCGGTACGATGGAGTGGGGTGAGGGGAGCTAATGTTTATAGTCCAGTTAAATACAGTCCTTTTTCTCGGTGATTCCACGGACAAGCTCTCAATCTGCAGCCAAAGATCAGTGCTTCGAAGTCAGGCACGAGTCTAGGTAGAGGTGTAATCTGAAGCCAAGATCAGTCCAAGCATAAGTTCAAGGAGAAGAAGCATCAACTCGAAAACGAGGAGAGAGGCTCGACTTCCAAGGAGAGAGAAACGAGGTGACTGAGGTACGAAGTCTTGCGATAAGACTGACAAGGAGAGAAGAAAGGCTCGACTAAAAAGAGAGGGTGTAAGGGAGAGAAAGTTCCTCATGGTCAGTTAGTCTTCGGTCGCAAGGACAGGGAACTAAATAGCGAATAAAGTAATCCCAAGAACCCACAAACTTTCACTGATTTCAAGGAGTTCTCTCCCTTCGTATCTTTTTTCCTTTTCTTTGGTTCAGTCATAACGAAAAAGTGAAAATGGCAAACTGATCACCCATAAGAAAGACTGCATATAAGAGGAGAAGGAGGCTCTGCTGAGGTACGAGGATTGGATAAAGGCTCGACCCTAGGGAGAGGACCAATTGGGGCTCGCCCGTTAGGGAGAGGTGGAGGACACTAAGTAGAATAAGCTGCCAAGGGAATAAAATAGTGAGTCTGAAGCACGAAGTTGAGTATAGTAGAGCAAGTCACGGCTGGTCAGCTAGTCTTCGGTCGCAAGGAAGCTCTTTTCTTTGACACCCGTAAGGAAAGTGAACTAACAAGCAAAGAGGTAAAAGCACGATAAAGCAAGGCATTTCAACAAACCTCTTTTTCTCGGTGATTCCATAGATCAGTCTCCTCGTCAGTGCAATCTGAAGTGCAATCTGAAGCCAATAGAAGTCTAATCTGAACAGTCTAATTGGAAGCAAAATACAGGGGGCGGAGTCCCTACTGAAGCATGAAGTGGAGGAGAAAAGGGATGTAAAACGCCTCTTACCATATACGTATATAAGATCTCATGAGTTCTCTCCTGGCTGCGAAGTAAGGCCAGAGTCTAGATAGAAGTTTAATCGGAAGCAAAAGAGAAGAAAAAGGTAACTCGAAAAAGAGGTTAAATGTCTACACCTCTCGGGCAGGTCTCTAGGTCTCTAAGAATGCCTGTTTTTTCCTTTTCTTTATCTGAAGCAGGTAAGACAATGAGACAAGTTCAATCTTAAGCATCAGTCTAATCTTCGGGATAAATTGGTTGAAGCCGTGGAATAGCCATCAGCTGAGATTCTGTACCTAAAAAGAGAAGAGAATTAGAAAAGAGAGTAATCCCTATAGAAATGGAATCGGCAAAAGAGGAGAGAGAGGCGAGATCGAACGCCAGTTCGAGGTACGAAGGAAAGGAGGTGAATGCCGAAGTATGAGGTTAACGAGTTAGGCTCGATCGAGTGTGATCCTTTCTTATATTACGCGCGCGCATACTATAAATAAAGTCAAGTAAAGAGAGTCAGTCTTTCTGTTCTCCCTTTTCAACGCTCATTGTCTTTCCCTTTGGGAAATTCCTGCGTAGTATATAAAGCAAGCTCCTTCAGTGTGAACTAGTGGGCAAGGTTAACGAAAAGAGCGCTAAAGGAAGTAATTCCAAGACACCAAAGTAAAGTTAAGTAAGAGAAGCCCAACTCTTTAAGTTAGTAAGTAGTCAGTATTCCGTGGAAAGGTCCCTCTTTCTTTGACACATGTAAGTACAGTGAACTAGAAATAGAATCTACAAAGGAAAGGAAACCAAGATACCAGAGTTAAATAAGAGAAGCCCGGTTCTTCAGTCATGGATCATTCTCCTCTTAAGCCTAATCTTTAGTTGGATCAACTCGAAAAGGAGGTCTCTTGAGATTGCATCACCAATTTTTGCTATTTTGTCTTTTTCAAGAGGAGGTTACCAAACTAAACGCTAAAAGGAGCATTCTTTTTCTCTTTATCGAACTTCTTTCTTTGTCTCGGAATGCTTGAGGTTATAAGTGAATCAACCCCAGGTAAGAGAATGGGACAAGTCCAATCTGCAGCCATAGATCAGTCCAAAGAGCAGTTCAAGTAAGTCGAACTGAAAAAAGTAAGATAAAGAAAGGAAAGCAAGACACCAAAGTAAAGTCCAATTCTTCAAGCACAGATCATTCTTCTCGTCGGTCCAATCTTCAGTTGCTTCAACTCGAAAGGTAGGGTTCTTCATATGGCGTATCCAAAGCTGCGTCCATGGACCATTCTCCTCGTCAGTGGCACTCGGAAGTTGCTTCAACTCGAAAAGTAAAGTCAGTTTGTTTGCCTCGGCCTTTTCTTCAGCTTCTCCTTACTCTTTTCTTGAAGTTCCAAAGCTTCTTCCTTAAGAGAGCTCAGCTTAGTAGCATGGGTTTGTTCGTCTGTTGCTATCTGTTCTTGTTCTTTTTGCTTGATCGGACACATCACTAGGAAAGCTAGAAGTTGGAGCAACTGTCAAAGTGAGAGATGTTCTCTTTTCTTATCCACACGTAAGGACAGAGAACTTAGAATAGAATCAACAAAAAGAGCGCTAAAGGAAGTAATTCCACGAAAGCGGAGTTAAGAGAATGAGAGAAGCCCGGTTCTTCAGCCATGGATCAGTCCAAAGAGGAGTTCAAGTAAGTCGACTGCTAAGGATCGGCTCGGTTCTACTAGCTTCTCTCTTTCTTTTTGGTACACCTTTATTTTCCAAAGATGAGTCTCTTCATCAGTCTAATCTGAAGCCAAAGAGGAGTTCAAGTAAGTCGAAAAGGACGGTGCTTCATATGGCGTATCCAATTTTTGCTTTTTTGTCTTTTTCAAGAGGAGGTTACCAAAGTAAACACTAAAAGGAGCAGTTGAAAGAGAGTCAACTTTCCCTTACGAAGTCAAAGAAGATGAAGGCAAAGCCAAGTGCAATCCGAAGTCAGTCAAAGAGTCTAGAAAGCAGTGTAATCTTCAGGCACAGATCTGTCCAATCTTCAGTCCAAAGGCAATACAATGAGAGAAGCAAAGCTTTTCCTAGATAAGTGCAAGATGAAGCTCAAGCAATTTGACAAAGAGACTGACAAACGCAAGGACAGGGAACTTAGAATGGAATCGACAAAAGCAAGAATGAGACAAGTGAAATCTTTTTCCAAGATCGGTGCTGCGAAGGAAGAAAAGAGTCTAGATAGAAGTGTAATCCGAAGTGGACTCGTAAGCCAAGACAGGTGAAATCTGCAGCCAAAGTCAAGTTTCGAGCAAGAAATGAATGCAGGTAAAGTTCCGAAAAAGCGAAGGTGTAAGGGAGAGCAAGTTCCTCCAGGCCATTTAGTAGAAGGAGATAGGCTCAACTAACTGGGGAGAGGTGAGGGGAGAGATACGAGGTCGAAGAGATAGGGAAGAAGACCTAGGTACGAGTGAGAACGTTAGTGAGAGGACCCTTGTGGTAGCGACTGTTAAGGAGATAGTGAGCCTTTATTATATTACGCGCGCGCGTACTTAATAAAGAATGTCTGTCTGTTCTCCCTTTCTTCTTAACTGGAAAGACTGAGAGGAAACCTATATATTGAAGAGTGCGTTCCTTTTTCGTTTACTTTTGGAAATTCCTGCTTAGTATATAAAGCAAGCTCCTTCAGTGTGAACTAGTGGGCAAGGTTTTCATCAAGCAAAGAGATTCGACTTCTGAAAATGCATGCGTACTAGATAAAGTAAGTAGGAAGTCCGATCAAGGGAAGTTCAATCGGAAGTTGAAAGTACAAATTCCTCGAAAATCTTGTTTCTTTCTTTTGAAAAAACGATTTAAGCAAAAAGGTCACCCATAAGATAGACTTCCAAGCAGAGGAGCTAGGTGGAGGTTGAAGAATGAAGTCGAGGAGTTAGGCTCGACTAAAAGGAGAGGGCCCGAAGGGGTATTGACTGAGGTACGAGGGAGAGGAGAAGACTCAGTTGAGGTTGAAACAATTGGAAAAATGGATAGAAAACTCTCTTACCATATACGTATATAAAGAAGTAGGAAGCTTCATCTGTGAGTTTGATGCTGTCTCATAAGGAAGTTAAGAGGGAGTCTTTGACTTTGCATCAGTTCCAAGAGTCTTTGTTTAACGTAAGAAGTCGCTATCTTTAATGGCTTTGATTCTGTTTCTTTCTTACTTGGTGTGTGGAATGATTCTTCTTTTCTACCTCTCTTTCTCTTTGTTTTCTTGTTATGAAAAAGGCATAATAGCAGAAATGATCACCCATACGAAAGACTGCATATAAGAGGAGATAGGTGGAGGTTGAAGAATGCAGTCGAGGAGAAGACTCCGTTGAGTTACGAGACTGAGGAGATAGGCTCGAGTGCTGCTTGCTAAGTAGAGTTCCCTTGGGCAGCACAATACAGGCTAAAGTCAGAATAGAGGGACTGTCAACTTAAGAAGGAAGACAAGTGTAATCTGAAGCGAAAGCTCAGTGCTGCGAAGTAAGGTGAGACCAAAGATCAGCCTTGGGAGTGAGACAGCCCTCTTTTCTTCGACAAACGTAAGGACAGAGAACTAAATCGCGAATAGGCAAAAGTAAGATAAAGCACGAAATTCCAAGAAAGTCTTTTTTTCGAATGGGAAGTGAAAACGCTAGATAGAGGTGTAATCTGAAGGCACAGATCTGTCCAAAGAGGAGTTCAAGTAAGTCGAAAAGGGGGAGAAAGGCTCGTCCAAAGCATGCAGCCGAGGGCTTAATAAGTGCTCGAACGTTAGTGAGAGGAGATTGCAAAGAGACTCGACTAAAAGGAGAGGAGATTCGGGCTCGACTGACAAAGGAAGGAGAGGACCCGAAAGGGGGCGAGACTGAGAAGGATCGGGCTCTTCAGATATCCAAGTCTTGCTATTTTGTCTTTTGCAAAATGAGAGTACCAAAGAAAACGCTAAAGCAAGTAATTCCAAGAACGTGTTGTTTTTCTCGCTGAGTCCATAGATCAGCCCACTCGTCAGCCTAATCTGCAGCCAATCTCAGTCTACTTAGCAGCCAAGTTCGCTTCTTAAGAGATGTGGGGAGAGTAACTCTGCTCGTCATTCCAAGATGAAGGGCTCGAGTACATATAGAAGAGGGAGCACAGAGTAGTCAAACTTGGTTTGTTCCTTGGTCGGAAGTTGCTTCAACTCGAAAAAGGGTCCCACTGTCTATAGAAGAGTCAAGTCAAGGCAGTTTGTTGGTTTGCCTCGGCCTTCTCTTCAGCTTCTCCTTCCTCTTTTCTTGAAGTTGCCTCTTTTGCTGCTTCGTCCGCTTATTCCGAGGAGAACTTGACTTCTTCCGATTCGTATTCCGAAAGGAACTCTGCTTAGTAAGTAGGCTTCTTCCTTAAGAGAGCTCAGCTTAGTTGCATGGCATGGGTCTAGCATCTTCTTCGTCTGTTGCTTGCTTCTCTTTCCTTTCTTTTTTTAGGTGCAATTGAGACAAGAAAAAGTTACGATTTCAGGCCCAAATAGAGCAGAAACTGGGCAAAAGAGATGGTAAGTAGGTCAGAAATGAACTGGCAATTGATTCATTCTTTCTATTAGCATATATGTATATAAGTAGGAAGATTCATTTGCTAAATCTACTCCGTCCTTTGTTCCTGGGGTGAAGAGCGGTAGTGAGTCAGAATGAAGTCGAAAGTTTGCGTTTGATGCTAGCTCGTCAGTCAGGAGAGAGGGTCTCGAGAAGTGTAATCGTCAGTCCAGCCTTCAGCCAAGAGCAGTGCTTCGGAGTAAGTCACGAGTCTAGATAGAGGTCTAATCTTCAGTTGAAGCACGAGGAATTTACGAGAAAAGTCTCTATTACCATATACGTATATAAGAATTAAGAGGAAAGTTTGAGTTCGAGTACGGACTTGGCCCTCTTCTGTCTTCTTTTTTCCTTTCTCTTTCATACACTTTTTTATTATCACACGTATCGTAACCCTTGCTTCTTTCATAGCATAATCCACCGCGACTGGTGAGACGGGAGTTTTTTATACCCGTGGTAGGAGCTTCACCGACAAAACAAATGACACAAGTTATCCCGGCGCCGCTTACTAAAAAAGGGGAGGATTCCCAATTCTAGCTATTTTGTAGGGATCATCACAATCTATATTATATTTAACTTAAGTTGCGTGCGGAAATAAAAGATCAACGCCTTCTCGTGCGAGGCCAATTGGAAAAAAGAGAACTCTGAAAGAATTAGAACAAAACAAGTAAGGAGGACTATTAAACTGCGCCTTTTTATAAGCAGGCATCCTATCTGAGAGACTTCGCATAGGCTTCCTTCCGGGCCGGGGTCGAGCTGATACATACGTTATCTATAAGTATCAGAGGGTAGAACGGGCTGACTAAGGTCCCAGCCAAGGTTTTGACCGGCTTTACTTCCTTCTTTTTACCCTTCAATTAATTAAGACAGAGTTGATCCTGATAAACAAAGGTAGAATCGATCACAAGCGTAACGGCGCGGCTTTGTACCTCTTGAATGTCCGGGAGCTCCTAGGTTATATGGAGTCTAAAGGACTCTGCCTCACTTGGTTTGGATACGGGACTTCTTGAATTTTTGGGAAACTCCTAAAGCTTGGTTGCAATGGCTGGTTAGATGGGAGTTTTTCATAAGGCTTGGCTCGGTATGAAGCACGCGGACGTTCGTTGGGCGCTTGCCGTACTAGGAAGAGACTTACTTCCAACACTTGACACATGATATAACATGAGAAAAGATACATTCCAGGCCTATCCGCGTGGCTATTGCAAAAGTAGACACCCCGAGAGCCTTCTTGTTAACTGATAGACACACGGCCCCAAGAGCGATACCCCAACCAACGTACTGTCAACAAGCAGGAACTCGACTCCCGCCATTTCTAACCGGAGTGCCTGCCCTGTGCATATTGACGAAAACCTTATATTAGAGAAAGACCTTTTGATCGAACGAGAGACGCTATCAAGCAAGCCCCAAACGACAAAACCTTAAAAGGAAACAGACTTTTTCAATCAGTGAGGGCTCGGAAAACAAAACAAGTAGGTTCCGCACTGGACATCAAGCCTTGCTTTTTCTAATCTAAAACGTGTGTCTCACCTCGGAGCACAAGCTTAGCCTTTCTTTTTGCTTCCACCCATTCATTGTTTCGCTCTTCGATTTCATCACCCCGCTCTCCTCTCCTCCCACGGGGCTATCATCTACCTCCACTCTTTGTCAGCCGAGCCACTTCGCTCTCCACCCTAGCCTCTCGCGTTGGAAAGTCCCTCTTCTCTGGGCTATCTGCCTATACCTCGTACCTCAGTAGACTTCGTCCCCTCTCTACTCTACTTTACGGTATCGTCTTTATGAATCCTCTGGCCTTCGACTTCTCTTCGACTTAACAGCCGCGCCTATTTCTCCTTGTCTTCATACTTCAACCGAGCCCTTATCTTCTCACTCTCCATAGGAGCGCACTGTCCCTTTGCCTTTGGTCAATATAAAGAAAAAGCGTACTACTACTAGTAGTTCTAATATCTCTTAGAAAGAAAGGGATCTTCTAGTTCTTGTTAAACCCTTTAAAATAGACCAGAAAGATGTGATTTAGTTAATCTATGTACGGGAATTAGTCTTACTTAATTCTAAACCTTTCTTTACTTCTTATGCTATTTGTCGTAACCTGCGCCTTTTAGGAAAGCAGCTTCTCATTACATTCTCTATTGTGATGAAAGGGATCCCTCTCTTTGTATAACTAAGCAAGAAAGAGCACGGCTTAACTGGAATATGCGGGGACTAAGAGAGTAAGGGGGCTCGGTAATAGCAACACATCTTGGATAAAGCCTCTCATTATAATGCGCAGTAAGAAAGTCCAGATTGACCCGCGTCGCCCACCGCAGCCCTCGCCTTCTGATCCTTTCTTTTCTTGTTTGGAGGAGCGGCTTAGGCACAAGCCACTGCGTAGCGTCTCAGTCGACCTTTAAGTCAGTCTCAACTCTCGTCAATAAATTCCCAGGCGAGCCTCGGAAGTAGGAGCCCTTTTCTTCATTTATGACAGTAGTTACTGTACTTTCGGAATGAGCCCCAGGATAAGAAGGCTATCTTGCCACTCTCATTAAAGCCAAGGAACTCCCCAACAAAGATGAATCTCAGAACGACTCCATTCTAAATAAATCTCAATCGCTTGCGCTCTCTTTTGCTCGGAATTCATATTTCTATTATTAAAAAGATCAACGCTCCAGTGACGACGGCAAAGAAAAGTTTAGATTCCTGTCTACCCTCTTTATCTGTCTCTAGATAGTTGGTACTTCCTCTTCTTCTTCTTGACCATTAGCATCAGCCGAAGCCTTAGCTTTCTCTCTCAGCCTCGTTGTCATCTTTTTTCTTTTTCCTCTGCTCTTGCTACAGTTTCTTCAGTAGGTTCCGAGAGCGCTCTTTATTTTTTCCAAGCCCAAGTCGCGTGGAATTCTTCCTTTTATGTTCTCGTTATTGCTTTCTCAAGTTTCTTTCACCGAACCGAGCCCATGTCCTGTTCAAAGGACACATGAAAAAACAGCTTAAGTTAAGTGAGGACTCGTCTTTACCGAAAGCATATGGTGTTGCGAAACTTTTTTCCTCTTTTGGTTTCCTCGAAGCTACGCCTATGCCACTAAGCTCTTTTAAAGAGCGCTACTATGTGAAGCTAGCTAGGACTGAGTGAGGGGGCGGCGTCGAAAGCGCGGGAAAACGAGCCTTGAAGGTGTGTAAGCGACAGAGGAATGCCGGGCCGAGGAGCAGGTTGTTGACATTTAGCCTTCACGAGTAAAAAGACCCAAGCCTTGGATAAAGGGCTTTCTTCACGAGGTACCTAGTTTTTGGAGATGCAATTAGAGCTTAGGTTAGACCCCGGTTTCTCATATCTAGGGAAAAGGACCTCACTTAAAGTCTAAGATTAAATTAATTCTTTATTAACGAAGTGAGAAGAAAGCTTTTAAATAAACTAGGTTTCATATAGTCGGTATAAGAAAGACGTCCTTTTGATGAGCCTTCTTTTCAAGCTTTAAGAGAGTCAGCCAGCGATCGAGCGGATCTGTCAGCAAACCACAAAGTTTCGACTGACTACTCAAGCTTTCATCGTCTGCGTAAATGCCCCCTTCTTTTATAGAGCCCACGAGTCTTTCCGGTTCTGGAATGCTAAGATGCTTCTCTTCGGGAACAGAAAAAAGAGAGATAAACCGCCCTATCTTCTAAATATAGTAGAGTGCATGAACAGTAATACCAGGAGGTTCCTTTATTGAAGTGACTACATGACCAGAAAGCGTCTGAGTCTTGGAGCAGGTTTATACTGGATTATCCGCCAAAAACAACATTTTCCATCCATTTAAGATAATTAATGACTGCGCTTAATGACCATAATGTTAGGAAAGCAGTCTTTTTCTTTCCACGACATTCTTATACTATTAGCTATCTTTTTATAATCAGAATTCTTTCGAATACTAAAACCAATAGGAAAAGATATATTCATATCAACAAAGGAAGCAGTCAACAGACTAAGAGGGTCAAGCTTATCTCCATAGAATGTAATGTCTCTTGCCCAAAGGGGAGGATTCCCTGAAAAAGAGAGGTAGGTCTCGCTTGGACAAGACCCCGATTGCCTTCTTTCTAAACATAGGGCACCAAAGGAAGGAGGTCACTTTTTCCAGAAAGAGGGAGAAGTGGACGGTGATTACTAACTAACGGGAGCTAAGTCTGCCGAAAAGAGGAGAAAGAGGGGAAGAGGAGCCAGTTACTGGAAGGACTCCCATTTCGACTAAGTTCTTCTTTGTTTCAGAAGATCAAAAGAAAAGGAAGCAGAATGTATATATACATATAATGTAATTAGGGCTTGTGTTCCCTTGGAACGACGGAGCGTATTTACAGATCAACAACTATAGAATAGCAATAGAAAGAGCTCCACAAGAATGAGCATCCAAGGTGCATGGAGGCGAACTTAAGCATATAATGAAAAATCTGATCAAAACGTCGTCTCAGACGAGCCAGATATATGAGTTTATTGAGAATCTAGTAAGAAAGCTAGTGAAAAAGGGGCATTGACTCTCTTATCTCGGCCCATGCGCGTAGTTAGTCTGCCGCCCACTTGCTTTCGTCCTCTCACGCCTTGGAGTAGTCGTCCAGAAACGCACTTTTAACTTGATTGTCGTATCCTCGAGGCACGAAGCCTTTCAGAAAGAAGCAGCTATCTATGCATTAAGGCATTAAGAGAATGGACAATCACAGGTCTTCCTCTTGTGTTAACGGATTTCGCACAGCATCAAGCAGGGCCTTGCATACCTTCCATAAACTCTCTCCCACTAGCACAGTAAACTAGAAAAGAGTACCGGTATTGTAGTGCGGCTTGGAGGTTTTATATAATCTATTCTACTAGCTCATAGATCTGGAAGCTTCTATTCCTTGGTAATCGAAATTTTGAAAAGTCTTTACAGATTGAAAGGGTTCGTTCAATTAAAAAAATGCACATAGCTCTCTTTGTTCTCATTCCCTGTCTTGTCTACCCTTTGATTAAAAGACTCGTCAACTCCCGAGACCCTCTCGAAATGTTCCACTGGGGATGTTGTCAATCCTTCTTTGTTTTCTATCTTTACGTCCTTGAGGAAGCGTACTTAAACCCGGACCCCCTTTGTTAGATAAAATTAAAAAAGAATTGAAGAACTAAGTGTGAGAGCCTATTCCAGTGGGAGAAAACCTGTCAACAAGCCCATAGAGTATGTCTGAAAGAGAGGTAAAAGAGGGAAAGAGTTTGACATGATATGTTAAATTTAGAATGTCTCGGCCTATACGACGCAGATATAAAAAGAACCTTAGGCGCGGTCTGTCTTGAAAGGTTTCTGCGTTTATGAATGCAGGAGATTAGTCAACAAGTTGGCGAGTTAAGTCTTCTATCGCGACATTTCTTAATCTATCTATGCTATTCCCAGGGGAGAGGTTCATTTCGAGAGGTCCCGGATGGTTGATCAGGAAGTCTCTTAATTCTAGTTCTTCAGATAGCCCTCTTTTTGCATGTCAACTTGAGTCTTAGCTCTGAGAAGTAAGCTACTCGTTTTAATCCAATCTTGCCCTTACTTTCCCTCTTGTGCAGTAAAGATCCCTGCTAGAGTCTTCCTTTAAGTAAGGTATGCCCCGTCTTTCTACGTTTCCAAAGCTAATCGCGAAAGATCATGATCAGCGTACTATTTGTCGAGTCACTTTACTCTCTCTTTCGTTCTTCCCATAATATCATACTGGAAATATCACGAGGAAAGCATTAGTACTCGCATGAGCCAGTGGTGCCGCATAAGAAAGTTTCAGTAGATGTTGTTGGGCGATCAGTGAATACATAGGGAGGAGTTTCTACATCGGAAATATTTAGAACAGACTTTAAAGAAAAGCCCAAACATTTTAGAATGACATAGGTAGGTTTCGGGCAGCCAAAAGAAAAGTTTCTAGCACAAAAGAATTAGACAGACAGTAGAGCTTGCTCCAAAAAGGTTAAGTTCTCGCTTATACGGGAGTTTCTACCTCTAAAAATAGGAAAGACGGTAGTAAAAGAAGATTGCCGCTTTTATAAAAGCATTGCACTTATCTTATCTTTATAGCATTTCGTGTGTATTTAGAAGAGATTTTGCGCAAAGGCCGCTCAAGGGATACTGCAACTAGCGAAAGCATGATCACTTCCACTAGCAGCAAGATTGAGAACACTAAGAAGGGCTTTCTAACGAACTGAATCCGCGTCTTCGGGAATCCAGTCTTCAATTCAAAGGAGAGAGGGGTTAGTTTAAAGGACTGGCAGCAGTGGGCTCATAAGCAAGGGCGGTAAGGGGGCATCTCTAAGAAAGCTACGCCAGCCAAGTAGGGCACAGATACCGTATAAAGAAAAAGTGTAGGCATACAGAGGATAGAATAGCATTAGTTAGTCCTATCTGATCTTAAAAAAAGGCTTCCAAAACTAACTATATTGTAAAGTCTTTCCCTTTGATCTGACAAGCTCTCATACTAGTTAGTAGGCTTAGTTGGCCTTGCTTTATAATTAAAGGGGGAGGTCTCTGAACCTGGGCATAGGATATAGCCTCGTGTGAAATAAGAGCATCCATTCACCCCTCTCTTTCGTCGATAAGAGCTCTTAACTTAAGGATTTGGTATTTAAGGCGGTAGAGGTAGTAGAGTTAAATAAACAGGCTCGGGGCAAGCAACAAAGAAACCCTACGTCGATAGGGACCGCTGCTTAAAGATAATCCAATCAATCCCAATACAAAGAGGGTTGCTTCTCTTTCTTAAAAGAAAGGCGGATGCTATTTCCGTCTTAATTAATTGGAAGGTAAAGGGCCTAGGATCTAGTAGTAAGCGTTTACACTGTATGAAAGAGCTTTCTTTTTTCGTTCTTTTCCTTATTTATTTCACTCCCTTGTAAAGCTCAAGTAAAGTGCTGCCATAAGAAGGAGTAGCCCGATCAAAAGGTTCCGGTCGAACTTTTTTATAGTATCTTAGACAAGAAGCCAACCTTACGAGTGAATGAATGAAGCTAAAGGCGAGAAGAATAAAGATTTCAAGAGAAAGGGACAAAGGAGGGGATCTTCCTAACCCCCGATTGTGCTGCCACGAAAAAAAGAAAAGTAACTCAGACCTCTGTAAGTACCTCTGGACTCTAAACTAAAGAAGAGATCCTCCCGAAGGTAAAGTAAAGGCTTCACCCCTTCTTTCTTTGACTTTTAAACGCGCGCGCTGGTAGGAAGGCCTTTTTCAGAGTTGGTCTTTGTCCTTTTTGAGGTGCTTTTGAAGCGAAGCTTACGAGAGGGTGGGTGAGTCATATTAAATTCAACCCCCTATCTCTCAAAAGGAAAAGCATCTTAGCACGCGAGGATAGCATTATATTCCATTTATAGCAAGTAAAGTCTGACCTTAAGTGACCTGCCTACGATCTCGTAAGCCAGCAGCCACTCATCTCTACCTACCCGACCCACCTAGTGGTCAAAGAACGACGAGTCCTCTCAACGAGAAGTAAGTTCAAGCGCTCTTATCAGGGGGGCTCTCTTTTTGCTTTGGTCACCAATCGGTCAGACATGGTAATCATCCTCATCTTTAATTATCTTTCTATTTCGTTGAAAGCGATGCCGGGGCATCAAGGGCTTGGTAGAGGAAAGAGCAATCAATCAGCAAAGAGCATGCCTGGGCGTGAATACCCTAGTAGGATGAACAAAGGTTACTCGGATTTAAGGTGGCCAAGTTCCACTACCTTCGAGGGCTTTCCCGCTAGAAAAGAAGCAACTGCCCCTCTGAACTTTGGGAACTTTCAACCAAGCTTCTTCCATTTAGTGGCGGCTTTGCAAACATAGACTTGATGGAGGCGAAGAGGACTTAATACGAGAGGTTTAAAGTGCTGGACCAAGCGGCAGCGCCTGAGACATGGGCATTGCACTGTGTCCATATATGATTATATAGAACCTTTTTATGTCGTAAAATCCCCGGTGAGACAGAACTTTTTCACAAAATCTTTTCGTTTGCTTGCAGAATTGCCCTTGCTACGAAATTTACCGAGTTTTGGCAAAAGTTCAAGAGATTCTCTGATTCCTGAAAGGAAATCGACGCGCTACCCATTCTTTAGCAGGTTTTAAGAATTGCAGCGAATACGTTACAAAAAGGAGCAGAAAAAGCTTCGCCTGCTCTTTAGAGGGGCCCGAAAGGATTCTAAATTGGAGTAAAGTAGGGCTAAACATCGTGATTTTGCAACTGAACCCGTTTTCAGAGAAGGCTTGCCATTTTTTTCTAAAAAAGTCTCCCACACGCTCTCACTAGCGCTTTCGCCCCTCTTGCCTCGCTAAGGCTCAAGTCAGCTTCACTCTCCGTCTCCTTCTAGTTTCGTTAAGGCTCTTGTCCCACTTCGATCCTCTACTCTCCCTCTTAAGCAGTCGTGCCTTCTCCCCCCCCCCCCCCCCATTCTCATATACGCATATAAGAATCAGAAAAGAATTCCCAGAATTTTCAATATAAGCTGGCGCCACCACCTAAGAAGCAGGTGCACATATCTAGGTTCTCAAAGAGGGGCCTCTCTACCCCCTCCTATGATTGTAAGTGTAAGAACGGAGTCATAGTGAAACCTCGCCCGGCCTTAAATCTCTGTTTGGCTCGTCACGTCACCAAGCAAACTGATCTCATTAGTTGGACAAAGCCGGCACTTTCCTATCAGGAATCAAGAGGAAAAGGTCCAACTCTCTCGTCTATACTATGACTATGAACAAAGGTACACACCTATGCTATAATACGTGTCAAGCGCTACCAGGATCAATACGAAAGAAAGTTCACAAGATAACTTCAACCATGTCATTCTTTTTTTTATGCTTTGGCCTTTTCTCAGGGATTTTGTAAAGGGTTCTTTGGGAGTATAGCATTACATGTGACGCTTGGCTGATGAACGACAATTTATAGCGCCTTAAGACCGGTGCGTGCACGCGAGGGATCCCGCTCTTATGATCTTTCATTTGATTGGAGTTACTTAGGCAGATTCATTCCCGAAGTTAAAATAAAAGAGGTGTCTGCGTCGATGAAGGGTCAAAGATGCTCATGTAGACAAATGCGGTTCCACTCTACACGCCCTTTCCACCAAGTTTACGCAGCAAGGGGAAAGCCCCTCTTCTTTACGATTAAAGACAAACTCCGTAAAAGAGGCTCCCCGAAGAATCCATCAGTCTTTGTTCGTGAGCTCAGTTCGTGTATGGCGGGTTAGGCTCTCGAACTTGCCTTGACTTTTCTTTATATACTGAAAAAGTGAATATATTCCGACAAGGTGCATCCCCGAAGGCGCGGGACTAAAAAAGCGACTTCCTTTCCCCTTTTTAGTTGCCAATCCATTTGCGGACTACTTATAGCTTGGGTGAGTAAAAACCTCCGTCCTGAGTTGACTTGTTCCAAGCGAATCTTTCGGTTACAGAATTTAGGTAAGAATACCAAGAAAAAGAAGAAGAAGGATTCCCAGTTGTATTTGCTGGAATCGGTACCATCTTTAAACAACAAAAAGTAAAGGGAGGGTGCCGTGAACATCCTTTTGGAAGCATGTATAACTACAACCAGACACAAGAGTCTTGTCATTTCTTTTTTGGGTCATTGACAAGCAAACCCCCCGGCATTTCCTTTGCAGCCGAGCACTTATACTCTCCTTCTTCTTTTTTATATGCGCCACCTTTTCGTTTTCACGTTCTTAGGCAGAGCACTCTTACTTAGATCTTCTTTCTTCTCGTTAAGATTCTTGTCTCATCTCTTTCCCCTCTGGTCGAGGACATTTCATTCTATTAGATCTCGTCTTTATCCGCCTACTGCTTTTTCTGTTAGAACCATAGGAGAGAAAAATAAGGAAGGATTAGCTTCCGCTCTAATTTGTAAACCCAAGACTTTCCCCAATTTATAGAGCGCAGATAGGCCCTAAAAGGGAAAAAGGAAATGTACTGATGTGTGAGTGCCTCCTTATGACTAAGGTATGCTCTCCTCGTGAAAGCGAAAGCAAGTTAAAAGACAAGACCCAAGATTCTAACCCTCGGTGCGAAGATCACTAGTGAAGAGGAAGTCTCTCCTGTCAGTATACTCTATGTTTTTGGTTCCAGAACACCCATTCTAGAGCTCATAAGGTATCCCCGCCCTGCTGAAAGGAATGTTGCTCATTCTACTAAAAGAGGAAGATGTTAGAAGAAAAGGGAAGACACTTGCACACCAATTCTATGCTATTTCTTACTTGTTTAGCCTTGGATATCGGTTAGCCTGACTCGCGAGTGGACCTTTAGCTTGACATGGCGCCCCCCTTCTTTCGAGCTTTTCATTTAATTAAAAGCCTTTCAGTCTGCTTGATTGATTAAAGACTGAGTCATATAAGATTCCGACAAGAAAGAATAAGAGCTTCTTTAATTTCGGCAAACTAGTAAGAAAGGCTGTGGATGAGATTGGGATGTCAAAGGTCCTTGCGCTTTTTGTACTTACTGAGTAAGCTGTTGAAAATTCCGGAATAGCAGGCGAAAGACAGCCGAGGAAAGAAAGCCTACATTGCGTGCTATTGAGATAGATTCTATGAAGGCGCAGGCAGGCTAGTCGAACGGGCGGCTTCTTTTTTCAATTTCCTGAAGTGAAGGCTCAATACTGAAAAAGCGAACTGACGAAGACAGCCTGGGATCTTGAACTCTACTTGTGCTAAGACAAAGCAAAATGGGATTACCCACTTGTGGGTGGAAGAAGATTGGTATGAATTTCAACAAAGAAAGAGTAGGTGGCAAAGAAGAAGATGCTGAGCCAGGTTCAAAGAAAGCTTGTGATTCAAAGACAAGAGTAGTTCCAATCGAGGTTTGTAAATTCTTCCTTTGGAGACTTCAAATTCTTTTTGCTCCTCCTTCGTATCGGGCTTTCCCCTTTAAAGACGCCCGTCCTGAAGCCCATTCTGAGCGTAAAGACACATACTGTACCCGCAAATACACCAATCCTTGCATCCAAGCCTTTCTCCTCTCGCTATGCTCGAGCCCCCTTTCTTTCTCCTTCGAGCCCTTGCCCTAAAAGGAGTCCTCCGGAGAATAGATTGCACTGATTTAACTCGTTCCAGAAGTAGAAAGTCATATTGATTCCTCAGGTTCGCCCCGAGATGTCGGCGAAAAAGACCCCGCTTTTCTTAGAGTTCCGAAGAAGTAGGTTGATATACTCATACTATATATATAAGAATGCCCTCTTATTCAGAAAGATTTAACTTTGATCCAGGCTCATAAGCGAGGAAAGATAATGAGATAAGGAAGTAGTATAGAAGCACTCTTAGCATTACACGTTACAAGCAGTGTGCTTAAAACGAAGTTGCGGTTCTATACTTATTTTCTTTATAAGAGTCTCCCCTCTTAATTCTTAACAGAAAATAAGACAAATGCTAGGCTTCAATCATAGGCCCTTTCTCGAAAACGAGGAGGCTTTTCTCTCTCTTTATATGAAAGCTATTTCACACCTTTCCTTAACGAAATGCTCCGCTCGCTGAACAAAAAGAGGACCCCTCGTTAGCCCTCAAACGTCACAAACCTATCCGCCAAATGTAATGTCATGGCTTACTAGCTCGAAACGCATGTCTTTACGCTACGTTACTACGGATTTCCGACAAAGGTTGCGCAAAACAAAAGGCTTTTCTTTTCTCAACCGCGGCCTGCTATTCAAGGGTGAGGCCTGAGTGGACTACTAGCAAGAGAACTTATCTTTTTCTTTGGATTCTTTTCCTCAAGTCTCGTTGATGGCTATTCAACCTCTCTTAGGCCCCTTTTTACCGGTCTGGAAGCCTTTTTCGCCGATCAAGTGCAATTCTGAGGTAATACTCGCGCGCCAGGAGAGGGATAAGGGGTCGGTTGCTAAGGGTGGTTACAAGCGACCATAGGGAGATAGCCAGGGAGATCGACCATTAGTGAGAGGAGATAGGCTCGAACGTATGTGATGAGGAGAGAGCCCTGAGGAAAGAAAGAAGGTGGGGTTTAAATAGCTCGACCAACGGGGAGGAAAGAAGGAGATGAGATGGAAAAGAGAGGAGAATAAAGCCTCGACTGATAGGGAGAGAGGAAGGCCTTGTGGGAGAGTTTTTAAAAAGCCCCCTCTCGTATTCACTCGATCACTTTAAAGCCCTGCCTGAGGTAAAGAGGTGACTCGGTTAAAGGCCCTTGCTGTTTAAGAGAAAGCTGCCTTTTATCAGTAGAGAATTTACAGACCTTTACTTACGCTTTTTGCTCTATGCAATAGCCTAGCAACCACAAGCGGTAGATAAAGAAGAAGTTTAAATTGATGGAAGAATCTATAAGAAGTTTGCCCGCGTAACTGGACGAATGACTTCGATCTGTCGACTCTTTGTTTTGGTTTTTGTCACTTTTTCTCTAGAGCAAAGTAGCAGTTGAATACGAGTACGAGCTAGCATAAGAAGCTGAAACGCGCGGCCGAGGCTTGCCCTTTGTTTGCCGATGAAGGAAAAGTTGGGCTAAGGGCGCGTTGCCGAGTGTACATATATTAAGTCCTAAGTTCCAATTGGGGTGAAAGTCAGTGGATGAAGACGACATATATGAACAGTTAACGAAAGGGTTTCAACAAGTAGGGAGTAGTATAATTGGCGTGTTAGGTGAGACCTCCTTCTGTCAGTCTCTCAGTAGGGGGAGGAGATAGAAAAGAAGCTCTCGACCAAAGGGATCAGTCCACTTTCACGTTCAAGGAGCTATTCAGGGCTATGCTCCGTCCACTTTTAATGTAAGTAGGAAGACGTTGCCTAAAAGAAATAAAGATTTGACTCGAAGTGTATTAGTTTCTTTTCCTTATTCTAGTGGTTTTTCTTAGAATTATGCAAGGGTGGGACTTGTGTTACCAGCAGCAAGCTTCTAATTCTCGTCCTCGCAAGAACTCGCCCTCTTACTTTACGGCCCCATATGATACGTTAACAGGAGCCCTATTTAAGTCCGAATTTAAGTAAAGGTAGAATTGAAATCATCCTGACTCCGCCCAGCGAAGACTGTTTTAAATTAAGAACTTATACTTATTTTCAGAATGCTCTTAAGCTGCTGCTTCCTTATGGCATAGAGATAAGGAATGGACTGAGAAAGAAGGTTTATTTGATTTGTCAAATTCGCCATCTCTTTTTGCTAGCTATAAGTAAAGTAGAAAAAGGAAACCAACCCTTACCTACTAGAATAGAGAACAAAAAGTAAAGGCAGTCTGTCTTCCCACCCGGGCATAATCCGACCTCTCCTTTTAGTCTATGCCTTTTTCATTCAGAACCTTTTTTTCAATTCTTTCTTATTAATTAAAGGCTCTCCTCCATACGAGATCATCAGTTAAAGTTAACTGTCATTGTAAGATCAGCATCCGGGTTGAACTTCTCCAATGGGAGTAGAGGCTCGTGTTGTGAATAAATTGCCAAAGAGGAAAGTGTGAGGCAGCAAACCTCTTCTATCTTACTCGCCCAAGAATTCAAAGTGAACGTGAAACCTAAACACAAAGCAAAGCCCCTCTTTCCCAACGAGCAAGTCTGAGGAGGTATCTTAAAGAAGGAAAGAGTCTAACTTGGTTAAGACGACTCGCTGGGCCCGTACTAGATTTGTGTTCTAACCTCGTCGAATTGGCGTTTAGCATTAGTAGCTAGCTGTCAGATAAGAGGAGAGAAGCCTTTCTTCTTCTTCTAACCGAGTGCAAGACAAGAGGACTCTATTCCATTGGACAGGTAATGGTAACTTCTTCATCGCCCAAATTAAAGGAAGACTGCTGAGTTTATCCAAGTAGGAGGGCCGATCCCTTTCTTTTCTTAGTTAGCGCTTTTTAATTTTCTCTCTCCCCTGCTCTCTGGTGCCTATACCTCTATCTAATAAAAGAAGAAGAATCAGGTTATACTCCCGTCTATTAGATAGAAGTACTAAACCTATACTAAGAACAAAGAAGAGAAAAAGGAAAAACCCCAGCTTCTGCCCGGCCCTACTTCTTTTTATAATAAGATAAGAAAGGGTAGATGAAACCCACACCAAATTGATTATATATGCTTGTTAGGAATTTTAATGATAGATCGATCTCATCCAATGGCAGTAATTGGTGTTAGGTTGGACCGGCAATAGAACAGATTCGTCTTATATATAGATTTCGTCTTATATATAGATAAGACTTCTTCTCCTCATCGCTACGCTCGAGCCATACCCTCTCTTTGCAAGCGCTCCCATTTAAATTCCTCTCATATGAACTCGAGTCTCTTTTCTCCCCTTAGGGCTCTCCTCTCGCCTTCAAACTTCAGCCCTTCGGGACCTCCCTTCGTATTTCAGGAAAGCCTCACCTCCTTCTCCTCTCCTTTTAGTCTTTCCTTCTCCTTATGGTCGAGATCTTTAGAGCAATATAAAGACCAAACCTACCTAAATAAGGAAGACAGGCTGAAGGTCATGCATGCTTTTTCTCTTCGCTACGATCGAGCAGCTTCTTCCAGCACGAGAGAACTTTTAAGGAAATTTCTAAAAAACAAGGAGAGGAAGCTAGATGCTTAAGACATGAAAAGTTCAACCAACTTGAAAAGATCTTTAGCAAAAAAAGGGGCTCGTGATAGATTAACTAGTCCCCCTCCCTGTCAATGGGATATAGTCCATGTCTTTAGAAAGGGTTTGTCCACAAACTCCCTTATTATATGTGGGCAAAAGAAGCTTCTGTTATACCCTCAGGAACTTCTTCGGTTTCTTTTGTTGTGTCGCTTCTTCTACTGGTAGATTCTGTACTGGGAATGGTCTCATCCAATCCTATGACTATGACCGGGGCTCCTGCTTTCTTCTCTTCTACCTTTATAATCCATAGAAATAGAAGGAGCGAAAACAAGAATTATATAAGTTAAACCTACTAAAAGACTTTCTTTCCATCAAGAGCTAACCGCTTTCTTGTTACGGCTAGGATTCCTCTTTTGCATTAATTTTGCAATGCAGTAGTTGATTCATCCCTCCCTCTTGGTCGAGCCTACTACCGTGCCCTGATTAGAATTGGATCCATTAGCCCGCTGCTGCCCTTATTGGGTGACAAACTACCGGATGTCTTTCTTCGTCTACTCCTGTGCTTGCTGTGCGTGCCTTAACTCATGTCTAGGACTTCCTCTTGAATGGGAGCTTATCCGCGTTTATATATCTTTCTTCAACAAAACCAACCAAAGAGTTCTAATCTTCAAAACAGAGAGATATATAGTAGCGTATGTAGATAGAGTCTTGGACCAGGCTTCATTCAACTCCATGGATTGCTTTCTGATTCCACGTCGTAATGGCTTATAATATAAGAATAGAGAAGTAAATGGAATAGGAAGTAGTTTCCTCTATAGAAAGCTTAGGATCTTTAGATAGAATAATATCCTCATCAACGGCTGATACGTTCCAAAGCAAGTAGCTTTTTCTTTTGGCCGAGAGAGTCTTGCTTTATCTAATGAGAACCATAGGAGGAGCTCCTTATTTTCTTTGTTCTTAGTTGGTACCTATCCTCCCCCTTACCGTGGCCCCGAGGCTTCGTTCGGGCGAGTCCTTGAAGGTTGACGTCCCCGTCTTTATGTCTATAAAATTCTTTGGAAAGGCCTTTCTTTTACAAAACCTGTCAAGGCGCTCTAGTAGAATCCGTCATAACCTCAGTCCCATATAACTACTTCTTTCGCTCCCAGGTACTGATCGGAGATTCACCCGGCAGAATCTGTCATTGTTAAGATAGGCGTGGGTTCCTTTTTCTGAGAGGGCAGGATCTGAACAAAGATTCCAGTTAGCCAAAGGTCTTAAAGTAGAGTCCGAAGGCATGTAATCTGCTCAAATTGTCCAAAAGTTCCGCGTAATCGAGGGTAAAGCTGCTCAAGCGTTAGTGTACGAAGGGGGGCAGAGAAGGGAGAAGTCTACTGTCAAGGTAGAACATGACTCGACCGGCGGGCGGGAGAAGAGGGTCAAAAGAGGAAGGCTCGAACGTCGTATGTGATGAGGAGAGAAGAAAGAACGAAGTGGGGTCTACTGTTAACGAGAGGAAAGGGAAAGAAGCGAAAGTCATACGTTTTCTTTTAAAAGAAAGGTCTGATAAACCTCATAAATAAATTAAGTGGCTATTCGCCCTTCGTGATTGTTAAAGACTTCAATTAAGAGTGAAAAAGGGAAAAAGGAGCTTTCTTGCACACCACTGATGCTAATACTTGAGTGAATGGTGGAACGATGCCCGGGGCATCATGCGCGTTTTAGTAAAAAGAAATCGACATACGTAGACAATTCCTGTGACTGTCTCTGCCTGTAGTTTCAAAACTCTCCTCGAACTTCCACTATTCTCTTTCCTTGTATACAGCAGTCTAATCCCAGTTCCTAAATGCATACCGGGACGTCCTTCGTTTAAGCGACATAGGCGAGAAGCCCCTCTCTGGCCCCTTTTTAGTTAGTTTAGTAAGTAATGCACATAGTATATCTTTTTAATTCTAAACAGTGAGTTCTCCTTTAATTATCTTTAAAATCTGAAAGGACGAAGCCATTGTGATTAGCAAAAAGCGAAGTTTTTTAAAACGTCTCGTGGTATGACACCGGCAAGTCTGAGAAAAGACAAGGTGGGGCTTTATGCAGGGCATCGCTACCCTTTACCCTTGAAGCATACACGGGCGCGGGTCGGATAACGAAAGAGCAGGCGGCATGCATCGGTCAGATCGACCCCGTTAAAGAAAGAAAAAGACCATAAGCTAGCATAGAATAAGGATAGGAGTTTGCTGGCTTAGTTCATAAAAAGGGACAAGAGGGCGCTTCTTAGACTGATAAAGAGGCTCTTTGATCCGTCTTCCTAAAGTGGAAAGGTGAGATCTCAGATAGAATCATCCAAGGTTTCCTACGTTTATAAACAAGCGTATTGCTTTATAGAAGTCAAAATGTTTACCAACCCTTATCTTGTAGTAAACCTCTGTATTAAAGAAGTGTACCCCGCTCGACTAGCCATAGCGTTTAACTCCATAACGTTGCATGTGAGACTTGCTTGCTAATAATGCTTAGAACCATGTATGTAGTGCCTAAGAAAGCAGCGTAGCCTCAACCGGACCCCTCAAAGGAGGCAATGACTCGCACAAAGACCACTTCCCCCGGCCCAGACTTCTATATCATAGACGGAAAGAGCAAAAAAGAGCGAAAAGGCTCGTGAAGCCCTCGTTAAAGACTACCGAATCGCAGACAAACTTGCTTCGTCTCGAGCCCGTGCATTGATACGAGAGCTCCTGAGATTCCTCCAAATGAAGCCTCTGGAATGACTGGAATCAGACTGACTCACTCGAAAGAAGGAGACAAGACTCTCGATCAACGGAAACAAACTGGACCTGCCCCATCTCCTACAACCCAGCCCGTGCCAGTAAGGCGATGCGTTTGACCTACCTTCTCCTTAGTTTTTCCTCTTCCATAGAAGGGCGACTCCCCCAAAAAGAAAAGAAGGCTTGAGTCAAGATCTTGGGAGATTGGCGGATGCTCTTTCTTTCTGACTTCAGTTACTACAACCTATTATGCCGAATAATTCGAGAAAAGCAAATGAATTCCCTATCTCCAGAGGGCAGTCGTTATAGGGCTGACTTCCAACCACAACCTTTCCTTATCTTGTATAATTAAAGAAGATATACCATTGCATCACACTGCCGAGCACATTCCGCCCCTATTTCTACGCGATTGACTGATAGGAGAATTTAAATCCTCATAAGTACTATACATGAGACATATATTTAGAAAAAAATAAAGCAGTGGAAAAAGAGAGCGGCGATCACATAACTTTTGTGCGTCGTCGACTCTGCTCAATTTATCGGCAAGATACCCCCTTCTGCATTCCTGCCTGTCAGTCGAGTATTTAGTAAACTAGGGTTCCTTCATTACGAGAGATTCTGCTCATTCAAAAGTTTCGCCACCAGGAATAGACCTTTAGTTCTCTTTTGTTAGAGCGCAAATTGCGTATGTTCAAGAGAAGGTCTCGGGCCGAAGGATAGACACCTGGTAAACGTCCACATAAGCCTAGACTTCTCAGCATCCATCTCCCCGGCTCCTTATGTATAAGAAGGCAAACTAGCTGTCCTACTCCTTTATTGAGTAGTTGAGTTCGTTGTCCCCTAAAAATCTAATACGAATTATTCTATTTTAATAGAATCTTTGATTTAAAGAGCGGTACTCCATTGCCAGCTTCATAACCGCCGCTAGCTCGTTAACGGCGGGCTTCTTTCATCCGTTCTTTTTCCTCTTGCTAAATAATGAAAACTAGAGGCACGGCGTCTCATTACTTTGCGAATCAACCGGAGTCTTGCTTGCCTATAAAACTCTTATACACTCCTTCCCTTTCTTTCTGGGCGCTCGTTTGTAAAGGCCCTCTTAAAGAAGTTTCTCACACCAAGCATTGGTACTTTAAAGATAAAAAGCAAGCTCAAGCGTTTCAAGCCAACCCCGTCTCATCTGACCTACCTGACATCAAACTATGTGCATGAATTGATCACAGATTAGGTAGGATGTGCGAAGCAAAGCCTTTGCTCCTTATGTAATGGTAAAGGCGCTATTCTTATGAGCAAGTCAGTGTGTGTGCCCCGTGTGAAGTGGGTGATCCCAGCCTTCTTCTCTTGTTTGCTAAAAGCTTAAGAAAGGCTCCTTTTCTAGGTCCTGGTCTCCGGACTGGTTAAACGAGGCTCTCTTCCTATCCTAGAGTATAAAGGTAGGCGCCTTAATTAACTAGAAAGATGCTCCCTTGCTCTAGTTGCAAATGTAGGGTATGAGCCTTAACCTTGTCCGATGTAGCATATCCGCCAGACTATTAAGACTCTCTTTGTATTAAGGAATAGATAGGATCATCCTTCTATTATACACAATCAAGCAGGTTTTTGCTTAGCCCGGCAGAACTAGTAAATAAAGAAGTATGCTTCTCCTTTCACTCTCCCGTTGAGAAAACCGAACCTCTCGCTTATGCTCTTATAATATCTGTCCCTTTTAGTTTCTTTCTCGAATCCCCCCGGTTCTAGTAATTCTTTCAACAGGCCCACCTTTATACTTTATACTAGAGATTTAATTAGGTTTCTGCTTCCAGTTCATGGTCTTTAGTCAAAAGGTCTGTTTCGTCTGGTTCTATTTGTGCTTGAAAGGCGGTAAGGTGAACGGTGTCACAAGTGGAATCTCGATTGTAAGTCAAAGAGGGGCCTACTAACTAAGCAATGAAAAGTAGTATGAAATGGTACTACTTTCGCCAACGGCTTTACTTACGCGTTGAATAGAGGGATATTTTATATTATGCTACATTCGTCTTTCCTCCAGCCCGAACTCTTTATCTCTTTTCGTTCGTCAGTGTCATACCAAAAGACTCTCATCTGGATATCCACGTCCTAATATGGCCCCATCATATATCCCTCAAGAAAAGCAAAAAGAATATGTATGAATCACTAACAACTAGAATGCACTAGTAGAGAGCATGTCCGGAGCGTAGAAGAAAAAAGAGAGGTGCTATCCCACTACGTCGGTTAAATTCGACATATACCGCCAATGTTCCGATAGTAGCCGACACAGAGAACCACAACCTACTGCCCTCATGACGCAGATAAACCCCCTCTTCTTTGTGGGCAACTTCCCTTTTATGCATGCCCCCGCAAGGCGCAAACTTTACTAGTTCATTCTCATTGTTAGCAGGGACGACGGTATGAATCGGGCTCATCCTTAGCTTCTGCTTAGCTCGAGTAGAAAGGAGAATCATGTGTCAAATTCGTCTGGATCGAAGAGTCCTTTTTGATACGAAAGTCGCCCGTCTCATTTATTAATTTCTTTATTCAGGCGGAAGTAGCCCACCTATTCATTCATTCATGAGGATTAAGACAAGGTTCAAGGACAGTTTGTACTGGATTGGGCCATTCAGACATGCATTCTTTTGTTTTAGGAATGAGAGGATTCCGGTGTATAGGGGAAGACTAAGACAGGGGGGTGGAAAGACGTCCTGAGGAAATGGGTCCTTTTTCTGAAAGACGTAGTCCGATGGAATAAGCAGGGGGTGATAGTGAAAAAATGTCTATTCACACAAGCTAGTATACACTTTCTTTTTGCTTTGCCAGCACTTACAGTGAAAAAGGGGATCTGACGAAAGCATCTTGGTGGTTGATTTTTCGTAAAGATTCTCTATGTAGGGAAGGGGAGTGGCGGTAAGTTGTCGTTACCTCCCGTGGCTTTCGAAAAGAAAAGAGAGCATTGTTTAATTTAAACCAGAGCGCTTGTGGTTACTAAAAGTAGTAAAGGCGGGTCTTTCTAATCCACATCCAGAGGAGGATGTGTCGGCTACGCGGGGAAGAGGCATGATTTAAACTGCGCCAATCACCAAAGCCACATACATAAAAAGAGGATTAAAGGTCTTTTAGAGCACAAAAAAGGACTCGCTATATGTTCTCCCCGCTTAACGTATTCAAGCAAAAGTCAAATAAAGGCTCTTTTTATCGTGCTCAGTGCTCTTAGGGAAAGAAGATGCTTCTCCTAAAGGTTATGCGCTGGGGGTCAAGACTCCGCCCACTATATGAGTTCTTTCTCCTTTTCTAAGACTAAGCATAGGGCTACTTTACTTTATCTATCTTATGGCACAGCTCTTGTTATTTTAACAATATGAAATATATCAGAAAGGGGGTTTAATCGCACAACGAGTTCTTAATTTAATTAAGAGGAGCAGAACGCGTATTCGTGGGCGAGAGTAGTTCCCCGAGACTTCTTAAACAATTAAAAAGTGAAAGCATTTTACCTAAACAAAGATATACGCTCGGAGTCTTAGTTGAGAGTATCCAGTTTGTTTGCTTTTGTCGATGTCCAAAAGTTAGGACAAGTCTATCTACAAGGGCAATGGAGAATTTCTGGGGACTGGCGGGAGGTATGATAGCAATGTGAAGGGAGACTTGTTAGTAGTAAGTTGTGATCTTCCTAGGACATAGAAATTGTACATTATATATAGAGAAAGAAGATCGCGTTGCACATCGTAACAGAGCGTTGTCTTTTCCTCGTAAGAGGGCTGCTCTTTTAGTGACTTACTTAATAAGCACAGATTAGTGTCAGGTGAGACTCTTACTGTCAAGCTTGAGATAAAGAAGATTGCGCATAAGTGATACACTCAGAATTTTTAGGAGCTGGTTTACTTCTTTCTTTTCTCGACTCAATATCACAAGACGTTTGTATTGATCTAATAAATGTTACGGGTGAAGCATCATGTGTTACATTTGAGTTTGAGCTTTCTAGTAAAGTCAAGAAGCAGGTAAGCCCAGTACTGCATCCGTCTGCAGCAGGATCGAGAGGCTAATATGGAAAAAGGAGGAAAAGACCGGGCTGACTCTAAGCATCAGAATGAGATTCCCTGGCTTCTTACCTTATATCGTGCTTTTTCTTTCGACGAAACCTTAGCTGGTACAGTGGAGTGGGCGTTAGATATACGAGGAGGCTGTGAGTCGGGGGGTCTCTTGATTGAGCAGATGTTAAGTGAATGCACCGCGCGGATTGTGTGCCCATAGAGGTCCTGCTTTGACAAGGTATAGATTTATTCTATTACAGTACGATATATATATAAGAATTAGAAGCTTAAACACTATAAGAAAGGGTTTTCCCATCAGCAGGTTTAATTACCTACCTATGCTATATCTATACTCTTGCTTCTTTAACTGCCACGTAGCGTAATATGGCGCCTTTCTCGAGGCAAACCTGCCCCAATGACTGCTGCAAAAGACTAGTATACGCCCTGCTTTCTATACAATAGAGCATACCTACCGCCTTCAATAAGAGAGCCACAGCCCTTACTTAAGAGTGCCCTTTATAGAATAAGCAATAAAGAAAAGAAAGAGATTGAAACCTGAGCAAGGGGCAAGATAAGATCCTGGAATTTGTGAAAAGAGAGTGGCGCTCATACCAAACAAGCC
>JAQQAY020000140.1:0-32939 GCA_029255685.2 Silene conica
CTTCTTATATCTTAAGTAAGACTGGCAGACAGAGGGCGTTACAGCGGTAACAGTTGTCTTGTCTTTAAACAACCTTCTCGCTTAATTCTTTCATTCGCTCTCTTCGAAAAAAGCCCACACTATAACATAATATAGGAGAGTCTACTTCCTATACAAGCTTACTAGACCATTATTCTACAGAATATAAGAAAGAGGGGCGGAGGTGGCGTAAAGTGCCCGCGTAGCCAGAGTAGTCTAAAGTATAGGATCATTTCGAATCCACGAATGGATAGGGTTGGGCTGAATCATGTGGTTGTAACTTTCATGAATCAGTAGCTGTGGGCTCGGCCATAGGTCAGAAGGAGAGTAGTCTTTAGATGTACTTGGATTTCCCATTGGCTCAGATAAAGCGGAAAACCCCACTCGGTGAGTCCCGGGAGTGATTCTAGAAACCTTCCAGAGGCCAGATCGTCTTGGTTTGTCAACTTCGGGCATACCTTATCTGCTGCCCCTACAATATTATGATCGGTGATGCCTTTTCCTTTTGGTTCTTTTGATTTTACTTTTTTTATATATCTGGCATGCGGCATGGTTCAAGTTAGAGGTAAGCAAGAGGGACTTAGTAGAGGATCGCTCAGTTCACCTTCGTGTTTACGTAAAGTAAGAAAGAGACCAAACGCGGTTTACTTTTCCTACTGTTAAGAAGGAGAGAAGCTCTGAGTCTGAAACTGCATATAAGCCTAAGATAAACTTATGAGATACGGACCAGAGATGCAGCGTGGGTGGAGATTCTCAGATGTGCCCTTCTTTACCAAGGCTGGTCATTCACATTATTCTTACGAGTGAGTTGTTCATCCATACAAATGTCTAAAGCAAGAAATTCTAAGAGAGATTCCACTCTTCCAAGCCTTTACTGACAACGGGCCTAGACAAGGGGGCGCGGCTTCCTTTTTATAAACCACGGAACAACTGACGAGTCGAATCGCATGTGTGACGAAGTTACTGCAAACGGCAAGCCCAATTTAAAGTGCTCTTATCAACGGGAGGCATGGCATTGATTGAAGAAGTCGTCCACTACAAGAATAGAGCGAAACGACATCTTTCCTATAAGCCTCCTCTCTTTATCTCTTTATATAAGAAAGCGGAGCTGCTCTGATATCTTTCCTTTAGGTTAGGTGGACTTCAACTTCAGCCAAGGCTTATGGACAACCGTAGCTTCTTCGTGCTATGATTCTAGCAAGACGTTAACAACTGGGGAAGGATAGACAGAAAGGGGCTGCTTCATACTTAATGAAGATCATGAATCAACCAACTCAGTCTATGCCTGACTTTTTAATAGGTCCTGCTTAGCTTGAACTGAACCTTAGTAATCTCATAGATAAAGATGAGACTTCGGCGGTGATGAACTTCGTGCTTTACATTCGTCAGGCTCGATTTGAATCTTTCTTTTGTTTTCTTGCCTTTTACTCCTACCTTTAAGACTATTCCAATAAGGTTGTTGGGGAGATCGGGAGGCTGCGCTAGCGAGAAGCTTTATGAAAGAGCTAAGGCGAATACGAAACTATGGAAAGCTGCGCTTGCTGGACTGAAAGGGAAAGAAAGACTCGGGTGAAGACGAGAGGGTAAGGGAGGAAGCTACTCCACTACTGAGGTACGAGGTTGATTCTTAATTAGCCGGGTTCTGCCGCCTTGGAAGGTAGATATTAGGTAGGAGGTTTCGGGGTGATCGAAGATGCAGAGGTTCTCCCTCTACTATATTAAGTATGTATGGTTTGAGAGAGCTACACTGAAAGGAAGCTTAGGCGGATGGATAGAGTATGAGTACTTTTTCGAGGGACTGTACAAGGGGGCTTTCCTTTATTATATTATGTATCTTGATTGATACCTCTATTCTAGATGCGCTAACCCGCGAGAGGAAGAGTATGATCGCCAAGCGTGTGTCTTTTATGGGGCAGGAGGTTTAAGATTTAAAATACTGACATATGGGGAGAGGTCCTATACTTCCGGCTTGGGCTTACTAATTGAAGAAAGTCCCCTTGTATAGTCTCGGAGTGCACTGGCCCCAAGAACCAGCCAGAGAGAAGACTGAAGTAAAGCAGCAGAATAAAGTAAGGGGTCTCGGAGGGAAGAGGTTTAGTTTCTTACTAAAGCTTTTTAGGCAAGATGTGCAAATGATTCTTGCGAATTAAAGAATTCTTCCTCCTTGTTTCACACGGTAATTGTCTTGTGTTGTTACTGCCTTCTTTTCTTATATCTTACGCCGAGCTTTTTAGGTTTCTTTTGAATCTCAACTCTTGGCTAACTTATATATATATGTATATAATAGGTATTGAGGTCTCCGCCATGTAGTATGATGGCTGCTCCTTGCCTGGAAACTTTAAGAAGCTTTCTTTCAGCCAAAGGTTATATGAAAATCTAAGACAAGTGGGTGCGTGGAGAAGATCTGACAATAGGCGCAGAACTTTATATAAAGAGCAGGTTTTTTTCTAAAAATAGAGTAAGATCACCCCACTCGCAAATTCTATAACCTAAGATAAGTTCGTTTTTCTGTAAGGACCAAGCACATGTATGCCCCTATTATTCATTTATTAAATGAGCTTGCTTAGCGTAGTAGTTGAGGAAGAAGGTAAAGGAGGAAGGCTGCAGAGGGAAGGAGATAGGTTCACTTGTGCTAGAATAAAAGGGTTTGGGCTCTATTCCCAAGGTAGTACAGTACTGTATAGCTCTCGCCCCACGCCCGATCGGACAAAAAGAAAGTTCTCGACCTCTCTCTTTTAAAAGCGATGGCACGTGAAACCCATTTCCCTGACGGGATGGATGCTTGGGCGCAGAGATTATTAATCCGGTTGTTGGAGAATTTCATCTTTATTGCCTAGCCTTTCTTCATGTTAGACACTCTTTAGACTCTTTTGACAGGGCATGTTCATATAGATACCATATCCTCTCACTTAGGAAGAAGAACCAAAGCACAGGGCACCACATTAACCACCGCTCCTGCTGCCTCGAGCTTTTTAATCAGATAATGGGTAAAGGCATAGCAGCATAGGTTGCTTGGATTACTGCAGTTGGGCTGAAAGCCGCTTCTAGACCGTGGTTGGAAAGACGGGTCTTCGGAAGAGTCCTCTGATATCGTCAATGTAGTGAACCCGTTCCCAAACCAAAGAAAGGGGTCCTAGTCTACCTACGCCCACACCAGATGATATGAATTCTAGTACACGCTACTCTTCCCCATTATGGCTAGCTATCTCACGCTTACCTAAAACTAAACCTTCTACTCTAAAAAAGAGAGAGATTCCGGAGAGATTTCTTATGCCGCTTTCAATAAGACGAGAAGGCGCGGAGTAGCCTTTAATTTAACACCTACCCATACTGACGCAACTTCTTTTCATTCTACCCGCCCTGGTTCTATCTATCTAAAGCGTTTTTATTAAAAACACAAGTAAAGGATTGCTGCTTGATGAAAGCTAGAAAAGTACGTGTTCTGATCCTATAAAACCAAGCAAGGGACAAAGCAAGTTTACTATAGAGTGGGTTTCAGACGGGGGCCTGGAGGGTGGGTGGTTCAAGAGATTCACATTCTATTAGTTCTAAAGTCCACTCGACTGCTAAAGTGTAACGTAATGTCTTTAGAAAAGAATAGGGAATGAGAGGCCTGGTTTATTCTTTCAACCTAGGCGATGTCGTATCGGACTACTAACCCGACATGTCGTCATGCTTTATAAATAGGGGCATTACAAGTCAAAGAAGCCGCTTCTTCTTCCGGTTTACGGTGCAAGTGATCATTCTGGTATGGGAACATGCATACCTTATATATATATAGAAGCTACCATTCAGAATTGACAACAGAACTTCTTCTATGGTTCTACATCACGCGTAGTGGACGGCGATAAATAAGACAGTTGGAAAAGCTACTCCTGTTATGAAACTGTTACGAAGAGAGGAGCCTTAATTATTCAGAGGCCAGCCAAGCTTTACAGTTTTAAACTTCTTTTTTCAAGTATAGTCTTAGTATTAAAGCAAAAGGGAAGTTCAACCTATTTGGGAATTTCGTTCTAAAGGCAATAAAGAGAGGTACTACATCTGCGAGATAAATGGTACAAGATCTTTCTGCCTTAGAAAAGAAAGAAACTTTCTCTCCCAATTCGGATAGACCTTTAAGATGCTTTCTAATTAAAATGAGATTACCTTGTCTGTTTGAAGCAACAACTTAATAGCAAGATATCAGATAGCACTTTCTTTCATGTATGACAAGAGTCTCGTGTAGTGGGAATATAGAATATGAATGGAGCTCTCTCTCTACTCTATAACAAAGAATCCTGCCTGCTCCTTTTTAGTTTATATCTTCTACTGTCCGCTGGAAGACCCTCTTGGTTGGTTAGATCTCCTCTTCTTTGTCATGACGGAGCCGATCCGCTTCCTTATGCGCCAGCTTGTTCGTTAGCATTGATTACACCTTAGGGCGTAAGAGGACCTTCAATTACATTAGCCTATTAGGTCTTCTACCCTTGATTCTATTCTGCTTCTAATACTACAAGAGGAAAGGAAAAAGCGAAGAAGAAGAGTGGAACTTGCTCTATTATATATATATGGATTAACTCTCTATTTGAGAGAGACTAATCCTGTCTTTTCACGTCCAGCTTTCTTTTACCGCCGTTAGATCTTTCCCTCCACAGGCTTTGGCGCAACCACTTCAGGAGTTCCTCTTTCTTGCCAAGTCCGCCGCAGAAAGAAGCTGTCCCCTTGCAATACAACAGAGGAAAAGGGACAAAGAGTGCACAATATAAAAGAAACTCTCATATGCCCTAAACTAAGAAGCATGGCACCTTTAAGCTGCAGAAGAGATAAAGTAACGACTCACCTCACTACATAGAAAAGGAGTTTCCAGAAAAAGGAGCTGGCACAGGCTAGCGATAGAGCTGCATGTTATAATTACGTAGGGAAAGAGAGACGTGGAGACAGGGACCTGTTTTAATTTAAACGCGAGCTTATAAAGAAAGGAAAAAAGTTTCATTATACTATAGTAAGTAGTAGTCTAAGGATAGATGTCCATTAATTAAGTATAAAGTCACAAGAGAGGTGTTAACCTAATCGAGGATTGACAATTAGCCTTTTGTGCGAAAGGAGGGCTCCGGTGGAAGAAAGCTCTTTCCCTTTGTTATATAGTAGATAGGAGAAGAAAGCGCCTCCCTTTATGTCCTTCGGAAAGCCAAGTTAGAAGCCAGGGTAAGTCAATGTCTAAACGAAGAAGGTCTCGAGTCGGGCATGGTAACGTATAAGTATGCTCGTCTTGCTGCTGTAATTTCACAAAAAGTGCCTTACGTGGATCTTTCCTACCATATAGAAGAATCTCTCTTTCTTCCACAAAAAGAATGTTATGATCTTACTAATACGACGGGCGGGGAGGTAGCTGGTGGAATGTAAGGGGGTTTACCGAGCCAACATCTAATCTAATAAAGTGAAGACTATAAAGAGACGCCCTCTAAAGTACGCTCGCTCATATGAGTATCTTGACTCCTTTCTTGTCCACGCAGGTTTATCTAACAAAAGCAAAGGGACGATAAGAGATCTTTTTTAGGAGTCTCTTGACTCTCTGCTGGATAAAGCTCGTCATCCTATTACATTACGCTTGAGGTAAAGCTTAGAAAAATCCTGTGCACTTCGTTACATACAACATGCCCGCGGTTGCGTACCCCTATGCCTTTGAGCAAGCAAGAAGAGTACTCCCCGAGAATCCCTCCTCTTATAATTACAATGGATTTATAACTTTCCTAACTCTTTTATCCTTACTATACCACTACTTCCTTTGTTAGAGTTGCTTGTGGTTCGAACTGAGAGGAAAGCGCGCCCCCGTCTAGGAGCTCCCTGTTCTACCAGCCATGCCATAATATGCGTGCCCCGTGCGACCTTTTCCTTGCTGCTTAAAGGAAGGGTATATTTGAAAGGTTATAAAATTCTCCCATGCTTTGGAACAAAAGTCAAAGGCAAAACCCTATGGTGCGCAAACCCCCCGTTTTTTATGAAAAAAATAATGGGAGTGAATCTTCGTTGGGAAGCTAGACCTTTCGAAGACGACAAGGTGTGCTAGTGAACTCTTTAGTTAGGATAACCTTACGCATCATGAGGATGCCGATCATTCTTCACCAAGGGAAAGCTCTGTTAGATTTGGCTGCTGCTAATTGTTTTACTAAATGACATCTCACATCCCCTATTATTCTTCTTTCATAGGAGGCTATTAGAAGGAGCGAGTCCTCTGAGCCTTTTCATTTAAGGTTTTTTGGAAACTAAGTACTTTCCCGCTTGTCGGAGGAAGTTTAGTCTTTGTTTAATTTCTTCTCTTCTATAATAGTATAGAGGAGTCAGTGCTGCCTTGCCTGCGCTAAGATAAAGATAGTATAGCAGCAGCCAAATCTGAAAAAGTTAGTTGTCTGCGTACCCTTTTTAGTTAGTTTTAGGATCTAGTCCTATAGGGATAGACAAGGGCGCGTGCCTTTGTACTTGATCTTAAAGGGCTATATAAGCTAAGCTTCAATGAAAACAAAAACCATTATCTTTTCTAAATCTAAAACAGAATGCCAACCAAATCGAACTAACTAAAAAGAAAGGCTTGTCCCATTCTTTCAGGTAGTGCAGCTTTAACAATATAAAACTAACCGTGGGAGTAGTATAGTAAGACGTACCCTGTCAATCTCTTAAGAGCGCGCTGATCCTGCCTACTTTACTTTATCTTTGACTCATACATATGTGAGTACCAGTAAAAGAAAAGGGGTGAGAAAGAAAGACACTCTAGCATATAGAAAAATGATGGACCATCATGACCTGAGAGAAAACAAAGGAAAGAATAGTCAAAGATAGGGGAGGGTGGTCGCGGCATCCAAAAAAAAGAAGTTAGCCCCGCTTCTCCGCCCTCAGTCTTTCTATAAGACAGTGCTTATAATGTATGGGCATAATGCGCTATAGTCCGAGGCTCTGGAATGCTCTAAAATCCACATGTTTTAAGAGCTCTACTTATACTTACTTAGCTTGGGTCTAATACATGTCAAGCGCTAGATAGGATCGAAAGCAAAAGAAAGGTATGAATCTTCTTTATCTGATTAATAAAAAGGGCCCATGCTTCAGAGACAGTCGCCTGTAGGTAGTGGGAGGAAGTTTTTTATGCTTCATGTAGGAGATCGATCATTACATAGGATTATAAGTAAGTCAGATTAGGAAGACTTTTAGTCAACATTAGCTTTCTTATGGGAGATAAGTTAGCCCTTAATAGATTAACTTTTCTATTAAGATAAGGGATTAGTAAGGAAGTCGTCTAAGATTTCCATCTAACTAATTGTTGCACGAACGAGGGGCTGCAGTGGGTTGAACCGGGAGCTTTCCCTTGCCTTGAGCATTCTTTGGAATGTAATGCAACCTGTAGTTGTAAATGAGACCTCAAGTCCTCTTCCTATTAGAATGTCTTTCTCTTTAAGCGAATTAATTGCTCCCCGAAGAAAGCCGCTTCCTCTTTTGCTTTGCTGCCTGCTACTCCTGTGTGGTGGGATCAACCCTTTCTGGGTTTGTTCTCGTCTATTCGTATCGTAAGTCTAGAGATTTTATAGAGGGGGCTGTTAGCTAGAAAAAGGAAATGAAGTGAGTTTGTTATCGAGCTTAGTAAGTAGTAATTAAGGGATAGACAAGCGAGGCTTAGGTAGGCTGTTTTGAGTAAGAAAGAAAAGTAATCTGCTAACTCCTACTACATATATATCTTATTCTGTTAATGTATCCTACTCACCGTCTGTGGGCGCCTTAGTCAAAAAAAAGAAAGGGGTAGGTTAAAGTCAGAGGGGGGTGGCGCTATAGAGTAATGCATGTAAGAGTGTGCCGCCCTATCTCTAATCTTGTTGCCAAAACTAGAGTTTAGACTGAATCTGTGTCGGATAGCGAGGCCTATCTCTTCAGAGTAGGCTGGAAAACCTTACCTCTCTCTCTAAGAAGCAGTCCTGTTATTCTTTTCATATATGTTTGTCGAGCATTTCGTCTCTTATTTGATATGCCGATGCCAGGCCGCTCTAATAAAGCCACTGAACTCCCGTCACCTTTCGGCGGATCCTTTGTATATCACCTGCCCTCTTACTTCTGACAGAACAGGAGGAGCCCCGCTGTACGGACTTTGCAACCTCATTTGCATTTGGTAAAAGTTTTGTAAGGTATCGCCCAGACACCCCCCACTTGTGCGGAGGACTAAGACTTTCTACATTATCTAGAATGCTATATAAAAGAATCTCTTTCCACGTGCCCATGCTTATGAACGCTAACGCTATAAGTTTGTTTTTGTTTGACTCTTTTTTGTAGGAGGAGACTTACTTACTCCTCGGGGCGATGGGTCCTTCTTGCGCTTTCCCCAATGTATTGGAACTTGAGTTGGTCCTTCTTGCATGCAGCTAGATCCATGCCTGTTATATTAGCTTTTTTATTACGACGCGTTATACCTTGGTTGCATTTCGCCTGACTTTGCTTGTGGAGACTCGCCCCTTTTACCTGCTATTAGACTGAGCCTTAGGTGTAACTAGACTGACTAAGTAGTTCGTCGAATAAAGAGAGAAAGTTCCTGTAAACTACTGAGCTAACTTAGTTCTTTTTCTTATTCTGTTTTAGAAAGAAAGCAGTCCTCTTTTCCATCTGCTCTCGTATTCACTCGACCCCTCGTACCTCACTCAGCGCAGTCTCTTCTCCCACCCGGCCCTTCCCTCGTCTTCGTACCTCATCCGAGCCTTTTCTCCTTCTCCTATCGGGCTTATCTCTACTCTACTTATCAGTCTCGTCTTTATAAATCCTCTCGGTCGACAGGCTACAACCCTTCTTTCGTCAGGCGAGTCTGCTCCTTTCCTTCGTCGTATCTCAGCCAATCCCACTTCGTGCCCTTCATACCTCAGTCTTCGTATCATTTCTTTCTTCTCCGGTTGGTCGACACCTCGTTTCACTCTCCTCATCACATACGTTCGCGCGTAATCACCCTATACTGGAGTCTTTTGTGAATACCCATCCAAAGGAATTTAGGACTTTTCATAACGAGAAAACCAAAGAAAACAAAAAAGTAAGGCTTTCAATATAAACCGCCTCGGCTTAAGTATGAAGTCGAGCCTCGTTTCTTTCTCCCTTTAATCTACGACTATATCCTCCGCTACTTAAACCTTTCTTTTTGGGGCATCGGACCTTATCTTGTGTCAAGTAGTCTACTACTTGTGAACGAATTTTATGAATACTTCTATGTTTTCTAGTGTGGAAAGACCTCTTCCTTTTTATGTTATGGGAGGTAATCAATTGCCAGCCACAGCTCTCTGTATCAAATGTTTAAATCCTCTCTGTTGCTTTACCTCGCTCTTTCTTATCTGAGGTCTAGGACGACTTCTCTCAAGAGAAAAGGCTGGGGCAGGTGCACTAGTTAGTGGATGCATTAGAGCCGACTTTCCAAAGCAAAGAAAGTGATGAACTTACCTAAGAAGGCGGGCTGACGTGCCCACTCTAAGGACTAAAGAGATTCTCATGATGGTTGGCAAACTACCAATCTTTCCTTATGGGGTGAAGACAATGAGAGAGCTGCTGCACACCTGCGTTTTTTGATTATAACTAACCTTGAATTGAGGCCATACGTTGGAACAGAGAGGCTCTCGCGTATATTAATAGCCCAAGTAAGTACAAGTTAAAGAGGAAAGGGCGCTCTTTACTTGATTGAGACTTAACAAGGAAGCGGCGCTGTCGAAAAAGAAAAGAATAGAGAACTTAATCTGTGTTCCTGCCCCGTTTACTACAGCTTCTAAAGGAATAGGTGAGTACATAGTTTTCTTCATATTAAAAAGAAAGACACCATTGATCTTTCATATGACCAGTAAAGCAATCTTGGCCAAAGGTCTAATACCTTATAGGAATCCTACTTAGGAAGCCCCTCCGTTTGCACGATCTCCAACCCGCTCTTGCTTTTCTTAATATATAATTAAGGAGGAATGCGGAAGAAATTAAAGCACCTTGCTCTACTCTATAGGAAAAGAACAGAAATAGCCAAACAAATTGCAAAGGTTTAAGAGGAAAGGTAGGAAGTTCTCGAACAAGAGAATATGGTCCATCCAGCCTGTAAAGGCGGTAAAGTATAGACTGCTCCTTTATAGTAAGTAAGTTGCTTTCTAAAAGAAAAGGCTCGACTGACAAGGTATGAAATGCTCGAACGTACCGATGAGGGAAAGAAAGCAGTCCTGTCCCAATAGAGAAGAGGGCTCTTAGGGTAGGTGGGCTTGATTCAATTGGAATATGAATTAAATGAGTTCAAAATAGTATAGTTATAGTAGTAGAGGAGTTTGCTCTAGGATGGATCTCGAATTGGTAAATTTCTTTCAGTCTTTTAGGGCTTCTTGCTGACACTGCCTTTTCTCGCCGCCTTCCCTGTTAAGAAGCTTCCTCGCCCTCGCGACTCTTATAACAGCACCCAAGGGAGTGGGGGAATATGGGATTAAACTTCCTTTTGAACAAGCTTTACTTTTAGAAACTTTCCTATGTAGAAAAAGAGGAGTCTTTTCAAAAGGAAGGTCCAAGTACATAGTGAGTTGTAAGGATGCACAGTCGTGGAAGCTGTAAATAAGAGAAGGCAGTGGCTAGGTATAAGAGAGGAGAGATCCATATATAACGCCCCTTGCTTGGCTCAACCCCAGCCCCTTCAGCCGATCCCTCGCCAGTAAACGGTGTTTTTCTTATTCGAACGCACCCCCTACTTACCTGCGTAGTTGTTGGTGAGCATCTTTGAACTCCGCTCGCTATAGAAAGTTTCTTATCTTAGAACAGCATACAATAGCCCGGGCGGACTACTCACTAAACTTTTAAGAAAAGATTTTTTAATTACTGAGTTGGTATTCAATAAATGTAGGGCATTCATTACCTTTGGTGTTCATAGGACTAGTTGCCTAAAACTGAACGTTTGCTGGAGTTGGTCAGAGAGAACTTTTCCCAAAGCAGTAAAACGTCTTTTCAAACTTTCCCGCCGTATTCTTCTACAAGCTCCCTCTTCTAAGACTAGGGCGATGCCCCCCTATTCAACTGCAACCTCTCATGTCTCCGGGAGAAAAAGAGAATAGAAACTTCACCTGAAGCAAGTCAAATGAAACCAAGCCCAGCTTTAGGATGACTTTTCGTTTTAATTCAAGAAGCTCCTTTGTCAAGAGACATGCTGCTCTATGATATAAGACCTGGAAAGCGACATTATGAGATTCTAAGAAGCTATAAAGATTCTCTCGTATTGTATCGATGCCTCGCCTTTGCTAGGTCTTACTTTTTACCTTTCTTTAAACTCAAACCAAGGAAGGTCTCTTGTGATTAGATCCTGCTGACTAAGCTATTTCACTCACGCCACATTCACTATAGTCTGCTTTGCTCTATAACCTACTACTCACACTTCTTTTTTAACTTAGCTTGTCGTTTTATAAATATATGTCACCCCACCCCGTAACCCTCCATGCTACTCTATTCTCCTTTCTTTCTTAGTTGATTGCTGGTGCGAAGGCCCATTAATTAGATCCAGAAAAGTTTTAAAGAAAGGGTATGGAGAGAGAGAGAAACCTCGTTCGATAAAAAAGATTCCCTAAAGGGGCCGCCCTTTGCAGTAAAGAAAGTGCCCTCAAAACTCTTACAAGAGGGAAGCACCTTACTTACAAGGAGCGGTATGCAAGGTAGAAAGTAAAGCTGCCCTCTCTCTCACCCTTGCCTTTCTTTGTCGGTGAAATTTGCTCCACCCTATTCTGTATCGACACTTCTTCCTTGGGTGAAATTAATACCTCGAATAGCACAATTAAGAAAGTGTCCCTTTTTAGAAGTCTTCAAGGGTCTCCTCTCTTTTCTTAGACAATGTAAAGTAGTCGCACGCGCATTGTGAATGAAGCTTTCTGCCTGCTCTCATCTTTTTGGCTAAGATAAGGTACAACGAAAACGTCAGATAAAGCCAAAACAAAACAATGTAAAAGGGCTCGTTGGAGTTTTCTAGTTAGTTGAATCCCTGGATGAACAAGAGGAAGCTAGGATCTTTTATTTAATTAAAGGGGCTAGGATTTCATGTATTATTCAAGAGCTTGCTTGGATTCTACTTATAGGTTGGCCAGGTGCTTGTCAGACCTACCAATCATCAGATATACATATAGAAGAGTTCATTGTCAAGATTGAGCATTAATTTAAAGAGAAGGTTAACACATTGAAGAACCTCCCCTCCTTCTCTCTTCGCTCGAGCACTTTAAGGGCCTTTGCATATAAGAGAAGTCTTTCTTCTTAGAGTTTAGGTCATGTCCCAAGGCTCAGGGGTTTTCCTTCTTCTCGCGAACGGAGCTGGTCTTCTTAGTCTTCATTCTGAAGCTTCGTACTCTCCCGAAGAAGGCACTCGTCTTATTCTTGAAAATATTGAAGTTCAGCTTCTTCTTTTGTTGGAGGTTGATACGAAAAAAGGCAAAAAACTCCAAAGACAGTCAAGCACGTTGGTTTTACTTCTCGTTGTCACTGGATCGGCCTTCGTGTTCAGGTTGTTCTTAGTCACTCTTCGTTGTAAGTCGCTACTACCCAGCGATTGGAAAAGTAAAGTGAGGCGGCGAAGAGGCATCGATTGGGCTGCTGCTCCTCGTTTAATCATGAAAGCAATATCAGGAAAGCCGTTGCGAGACAAGGCTCTGCCTATGCTTTTACGCTTCTTTCTACGCCGGCCAAGCACAAGACGAAACCTAAATCTTGAGTAGTGAAGTTAATGTTCTCTTTCTTTTTCAGAAACATGCTTTTAACAAAGATCAGTCCAATCTGCAGCCAAAGACACGAGAAATCTGAAGAGAAAAGAACTGTAAAAACCTTATTACCATATACGTATAAGAGAATAAAGAAGCATTTCTCAAATTGAGTACGCTCTTGGTGCCATGATTCGCCCGAAAAACTCTAAGACGACAAAGTGGCTTTTTAAGATCTATACGCTCCTTTTGCATCATCCGAAATCGACAAACAGAAGAAGCTCTGGTCCCTGTCGGACGTAACACCCGAAGGCGGGGTACCGGGGAGGATACCATTTTGTTTTCACTTTATTTTCAGCCTCTGCTCTTACTTTCTTTAACGCGAAACCCCTAAAGATTAGAGAGTAGCTAGTGCGAAAAGAGACTCGACAGGTTCTTTTGGGCCGATGGAATTGTACCGTTTTTTGGAAAGTTTTTCGACAAGAGTTAGTGAATTTGCTCTATTACCATATACGTATATAAGAATGAAGAATCAATCTTGAATTTACATCAGTTCGAATAGGAAGTTTTCAAGTAAGTTTTGGCTCTCGTAAATGCCATCCAATGAACTTCTCTATCAAGGAGCTCTCGACTTATCACTGACCCTAGGCAGACTTACCACTGACCCTAGGCAGAGGAAATAAGGAGAAAAGGAGAAAGGCTCGTCCGAAGTATGAAGTGGAGGAGGTGAACACTGAAGCATGAAGTGGAGGAGGTGAACGCTGAGGTACGAAGTGGAGGAGCGTAGCCGAGTCAATATCGGGAGTGCGGGACGTGGTAATCGACTTCAGTCTCAGAAAGCGAGTTCATTTGGGAGGGTAAAGAGTTTCAACAAGTAGAGTAGTAACTGGAGGCCCGGCCGTGAAAAGCTCGTCGGGCGAGGTTCCATGGGCCCACTTGTGGCCCTTTAGGGGGGAGGCTGAGGTACGAAGACGAGGAAATAAGGAGGCTCCGCTGAAGCATGAAGTGGAGGGGGGAGGAACGATGGAGTGGGGAGAAGGGGGTCTAACCATAATAAGTATGCTTAATTTGCATTCTTTCTCTGACTTTTCTTTCTTTTATGCATTTCTTTGCAAATCAAAGAGAGGTCCCCTACCATTTTGATTTTGCTTTCTTTTCAGCCTAGGCTTTTGCTTTGTCGATTGCATACGGGAGGAGCGTATCCTTGTTCTACCTGAAGTGGTACTCGACTGGCGAGGAGGCAGCGTAGAGATAGCCTGGATAAAGACGAAGGGGCGAACGCTAGTGAGACAGGAGGTTTCAGGTGCATACGAGAGTAGAACAGGCTCGACTAAGACGAGAGGTTACGAGGTCGACGAACGAACCTTAGCGAGATAGAGAGCGCGCAGTGGGATCGCATATAAGCAAGCAGTAGAGGGCTTGGTAGGCTCAACTGAAGTATGAAGTAGAGGCGAGGAGATAAACCTAATAAGAGGCCTCGGGTGTTAGCGAGATAGCCTGGAGGGAGATCGACTGTAAAGGGGCCGGAGGCGAAAGGGCGAACGAGAGTGAGACAGGGGGAAGAGTGAACACGAGAGGAGTTAGGCTCGACTGCTAAGGAGAGGACCTGAAGTGGTAGCGACTGTTAAGGAGATAGTGAAAGAAAGACCGAAGGATCATTTATGCATCGTTCTACCCGAAGTGGGACTCGAGTGTTGTTACCGAGAGGGAGATAGTCCGAAGGAGAGTTTACGAGATCGAGCATAGCGAGAGAACCTGCGGGGGGGAGGCTGAGGTACGAAGACGAGGGAATAAGGAGAAAAGGCTCGACTGACAAAGGAAGGAGAGGGAAAAGGAGGCTCTGCTGAGGAACGAAGTGGAGGAGGTGAACGCTGAAGCATGAAGTGGAGGGGCGGACGACTGCTAAGGGCCCGGAGGCGAAAGGGCGAACGTTAGTGAGACAGAGTGAAGACTGAAGTATGAAGGCGAGGAGGTAGAGTAGAGATAGTCCGAACGGGGGATTGACTGAGTAACGAAGGAAAGGAAATAGGCTCGGCTTCAGTACGAGGAGAGTTACGAAGGGGCGGGGTGAGATCATTAGTGAGCGGGATCGGGAGTTAAGAAGTCGTAGAATTTTCTTGGGAGGTTTGGAATTTCTTTCTGTTAGATTCTTCTTTAGTCGCTTAGCTGAGTTTAGCCTAGCCTTTCTTTGTTTTAAGAGTTTTTAGTTTTTTTCTTTGCTTTTCGTATCCTTAAAGGCGGGTAGTTCTTGAAAGGTGTGAAAAGCTGGCGGACTTTGTACCATCCATTCTAGTGTGGTTGAATTTTCTTGCGTGGCCCATGGACTTGGGGCACATCTTTTGCTTTTTTTGCTGGTTAAAATGATGGTTAGTATGAGAAAGAAAACTAGAATGCCAACTACGGAGATATAGGATCCGAAACTGCTAATGGCATTCCATTCTGCGTAAGCATCTGGATAATCTGGAATGCGTCTTGGCATGCCTGCTAGTCCTAAAAAGTGCATAGGGAAGAAGGTGATATTAACACCGAAGAAGGTGATCCAAAAGTGTATCTTTCCTAGGGTTTCTGGGTATGTTCTTCCGAAGATTTTCCCTGCCCAGTAGTAAAATCCCGCAAATAAAGCAAAAACTGCTCCCATGGATAGTACGTAATGGAAATGTGCAACTACATAATAAGTATCATGTAGTGCGATGTCTAGTCCCGAATTGGCAAGGACTATTCCAGTCAGTCCGCCTACGGTGAACAAAAAGATGAACCCGACAGCAAATAACATTGGAGTTTTGTATTGTATGGAACCTCCCCACATGGTTGCGATCCAACTAAAGATTTTAATTCCAGTGGGCACAGCTATGATCATGGTAGCTGCGGTGAAGTAAGCTCGGGTATCAACGTCTAATCCGACAGTGAACATATGATGAGCCCAAACAAGAAATCCAAGAACTCCTATACTGATCATGGCGTAAACCATTCCTAGATAGCCGAAGACTGGTTTTCCCGAGAAAGCGGATACGATATGACTAATGATACCGAATCCGGGTAGAATGAGAATATAGACTTCAGGATGTCCGAAAAACCAAAAGAGATGCTGATATAAGATGGGATCTCCTCCACCTGCAGGATCAAAGAAGGCTGTATTAAAGTTTCTATCTGTTAATAACATGGTTATAGCACCTGCGAGTACCGGCAGTGATAATAAAAGTAAAAAGGCTGTCACTAGAACAGACCATACAAATAAGGGCAATCTATGCATACTCATACCAGGTGCCCTCATGTTGAAAATGGTTGTTATAAAATTGATAGCACCTAAAATGGAGGATATACCGGAAAGATGCAGGCTAAAAATAGCTAAATCAACTGCTCCACCGGAATGGCTAGTAATACCACTTAAAGGCGGATATACTGTCCATCCAGTCCCGCTACCCACTTCTACTAAGGCTGAGCTTAATAGGAGCAAGAGAGAAGGCGGTAAAAGCCAAAAGGAGATATTATTTAAGCGGGGGAATGCCATGTCAGGTGCACCTATGAGAATTGGCAGAAACCAATTACCAAAACCTCCAATCATTGCTGGCATCACCATAAAAAAGATCATTAAAAATGCGTGAGCTGTTATAATGACATTATAAAGTTGATGATTTCCTCCCAGAATTTGGTCGCCAGGCCGCGCTAATTCCATACGAATCAGGACTGAGAAGCATGTGCCCATCACTCCCGCAACCGCGCCGAAGATAAAATATAAAGTCCCTATATCCTTATGATTTGTAGAGAATAGCCATCGGGTTAGGTTTTGCATTTAGCCTAATGAATCTTATCTATGGATTCGTGTTCAGACAGACTAGAACTGTGGCTGCCTCCCTGCCTGAATTAAGAGGCTTGGGGCGTCCCACTGCCTTCTTTTAACTTGCCTTTTTTTCCTGCCTGATGTAAGGGTGTGTTGAACAGAAAAGGTTACATTCTCTACTACGCCTGTGGTACTTTTTCCCCTTTGAAGAGGAAGCTTTAGAACTTCTGTTCCGGCATCAACTTAGGCTCCGGCTTCTTGCAGAGGTAGAATGCAGTCCTCCTCTTTGTGGAAAGCGACTTCGTTACTTTAGGTAAACCTTCCTTGTGAGGCTAAACTCTCTCATTCCTTGCTTATACGTCATTCATTTAGTTGCTAGTTAAAGAGAGGAAGGGCTCGTTAGTCAGACCAAGCGGGGATAGCGCAGTAAAGCAAGGGTAGTCTATGCCCCAATCAAAACGGAGTCTTAAGGTGTAGTACTTAAGTTGTCTCTCTTCTCCTCATCACTCTCGCTCATGTCGAGTCCCTCTCGCCCCGCTCTCCTCTCCTCGCCTTCATACTTCAGTCTTCACCCCGATCCTTCTAGTCTCCTCCCACAGGGCTATCTCCTTCATTCTTCAGTCGCTCTTTCACCCTCTCGTATGCACTCGAGGTATATATTTCCACAAGTGGTCCTTCTAGTCGAGCCTTTCTCCTTGGCAGTCGACCTCTCCTCTCCTTCTTCAGGTCCTACGGGCAGTAGCGGTGAAGGAAGAGGCTGTCCTCCTCAATGTCCTCATGGCATACGAAGAAGAAAGAAGTAGCATGCATCTGCCTTTTTCCTTAAAGAAGATTACCTTACGCTTTTCCCTGCCCACAGCTGACTGTCCGCTCGTTGATCGTGCAAGAGAGGGGGCAACTTCGTTCAGTTATCCTACGTAATCCTATAAGATAAGTGCCAGTCAAGAAAGCAAAGCCCTGAAAGGCCCTCTCAAATGCTGCTAGTCCAGCCGCCCGTCATGCAGTCAGCTTCGCTCCATTCTTTCGCCAGTCCTTCGCCCTAAGAAAAGAAAAGAGAGAAGGTGCTCGACTAGAAGGGAATGAAAGACTCGCACGCATATAAACAAGAAGGATAGGTAACGAGACTGAGAAGGAAAGGGGAGGTTTTCTAGTGCTCAAACGAAGTGGCCCGACGCTTCTTCTTCATCATCATGCTCAGGCTCATGCGCATGCTCATACCTAGTAAGGTAAGCTCGTCTCAAGCTCTCATACCAACCACCATAACTACAAGGAGCCTCAGTGGCAATTTCCTACTAAATTCAATCTAGTTTGAGAAAACGTCTTTCATAAGCAGACCGAGAAAGGGAGGCCTTCTCTTCCTTTTATTTTTCCTAATAGAAAGCTGGGTATCCGACCTAACATACTTCACTTGCTTCACTCCTTTCTTATCTTAAAAGAGTCCGCGCTTGTGTGAGAAGGGCGTAGCGAGTTAAGGGATTAGCTTAGATAATATAAGAAAAGAACTTTGCTTTCTTTAAAAAGAGAAGTAGCAAATGTCTCGACCAAAGTGGAGGAGAAAGAGAAAAGGCTCGAGTGAATACGACCATAAATGGAGATGAAAGAGATCGATAGTGAGACGAGAGGAAAGACTACGAGAAGGAGATAGGGAGCAGAACCTTGTTATACCCGAAGTGGTTCTTTTCTCGCTCGAACGTTAGTGAGAAGGGAGAGAGAGTCATACTTTTTCCTTTTTGTTGGTTTTCTCGTTATGAAAAAGGGTAAAGTAGAATTAGACGGCTATTCATCGCTCTGAAGAAAGACTGTCAAGGAGATAGTGCGAAGTGATATTTACCAACGGGAGAAGAGAGGGGCGATCATATAAAGAGGAAGGGAGGAGATAGGGCGAGATTCGCATAAAATCTCACAGGAGAGGCCTTGCCATAAAGAAAGAGTGATATCACGGCAGATTCCAAGCGAAATCACAAAGAGTAGCGAAGCCCTTCCACGACTCTCACCTCTGTCTAGGCCTAGTCAGCCTTTCCTTCTTGCTGGCACGCACAGACTTCTCTCTTTACTTACGTTGAACTAGGATTAGGTTCATGCTAGGCTAGATGCAGTCAGAAGCTCGAGTCTTGCTTGAGATATAGATTCAACCTTTAGGTGAAAAAAGAAAGAATTGCATAAATCTCAAAGAGAAGGCTGTACAGAGCTTGGGCCGATTCTATGAGAGGTGACTACTATTCCAGTCTAAAAGACTTTTATATTCCCATCTTGACTTTCTCTTGACTTGCTATATACAAAGAAAGGGGGATAACGGTGCCCTCTTTCTAAGAAGCGAGAAATGGAAGGATTCAATCCAAGCGGGTTTAATTTCAATAAGCTCTTTGACCTGAGCTTTTGCCTTTTAGTATGTGATCTGCGATCTCTCGGCTGTGTGAGAGGTGACTTGTGTTGACATTTTTTTGGTGCTAGTAGCTGCAGTCTGCCCCCTTTCCTGTCGGCTAAGCCGCGGGTAAGAAAAGACCTCTCTCTGGAGCAAGACCTGCTCTCCCCCTCACCCCTCTTGGTCTTGGTTGATCTAAGGGGACTTTACTAGGGCAAGATAGAGCGCACGTACCCTCCCCTCTTTCTCTAGTATAGCTTGGCTTTCTTTTCCATCTGCTACTACTACTATCCGTTTTGACATTCCCGATGTTGAGAATTAGCGAATCATCAATTCTCACCCTCTTCTTTGAGCCCTCTTCATACCCGTCACTCTCTCTCCTCAGAGAGGCCTCCTCGTAGGTATACCTATATTATAGAATGCTCTTCACTAACCTTCGAGTCTCAATTCTCTCTTTTTAAGATGCTGCCATTTTGCGAGAGGTAGTGCTCTCGTTTTAGTGCTCCTCTGCCCGGTAGTAGCTATCCTTGTGCCTTAGAAAAGACTTTTGGCGATGGGTAAACGCCCGATCCTTCTAGTCTCGTCCCCTCTTCCTTATGGTCGAGCCTTTGCTCCTCGCGCGAGCATATATACATATAATGTGTGTGTGTTTTAGTTGAGCCTTCTCCTCACTCTTCACCTCTTTCCTCTCCATCGCTCCTCTGGCTCCTCCTTGCTTTTCTTGTTCCATTTTCCCGGGCTGGGAGATTCGTTACACATTTTTAGACTCTTTCCTCTTTGAAAACCAACTCTGTCACAAAAACGCGGGTTGGGAGAACCTTTGTGAAAAAAAGAGAAACTCCTTAGCAGAAATCGAGCTCTCTCTCAAATTACATATGTGGAAAGAAAAAGTTCACAAAATTGAGAGCTCTTAGAGCGGAAAGCCCCTTCTGTTACAAAATCACATACGCGGAAGAACTTTTGTGAAAAAATGAGTGCTCTCATTAGTGAAATTCGAGTTCAGTCACGAAAACACAAGCGTGGAAAGAAATTTTTCACAAAAAAGCGACACTCATTAGTGAAAATGCCTTTCTGTCTGAAAATCCCCGGCTGGGAGACCTTTTTTGAGCCTTTTTGAGCCTCAGTTCGTACTGATCTTAGGGGAGACTGACCTCTTTATGACCCTGTTTCGCCCCTTTTTGATGCTTTTCTGTCAACCCGGGAATTTGGGACTGAACCTCTTTTCCGCTAAGGAATCGTCTTTTTGGATGGAAAAGTTCTGTCTCACCGGGGTTTTTCGACAGAATAGGTTTTCCGCAAGCAAACGACAACTTTTTGTGACAAAGTTCTCCCAACCCGCGTTTTTGTGACAGAATTGCATTTTAGCTCTAAGACTGGCTGCAAAGTTGAGATTCTTTCTTCCACACCGAGAAAAACGAACAGAACTGCTTTTCGCATTCACTCCAGCATGCTCTCTCTACTCCCCCATGAACACGGAAGGCTAGACGAAGTACGAAAAGAATAAGACAAAGAAAAAGGAAAGCGCGACTTTACGCCTTCTCCTCTCTTTTCAACCGAGCCTTCCTCCTACCTTATTCTTAAAAAGGCTTTATCAAACGTAAAGAATGCCCCATCCGGGGGATAGAGCCTAAAAAAGTATAATTCAAAATGAATGCAAAAAGACTTGCTAGAAATGCGAGAACGATTAGGATCATTAAGACAAGATGAGACATACATAATCTACAACCCAAACAACTAGAGAAGGCTCACTATCCCCTTCGCTTAGCAGACTTTCTACTAAGAAGTCGAGTACCACTCCTTTCTACCTGACCCTTTCTTTGGAGTTTTTCTTTTCACGCATTTTAAGTGGAAAAGCGGAATCATAAGTCGGAGAGAGAAGCATAAATTAATAAACAAATAGCGAAAACCATATAAGTATATAATCATGTTTGACAATTCGACCAATAAATAATGTCGAACTTGGGTCGAGGCTTAACTCGAAGAAAGAATACGAGGAAGAAGTCAAGCCCCCTTGGAAAGCTGGGGCCAAAGACTACGAAGTATAAGAATACGCCGCCTAAGATGGGCTCGCTTGGGACGAATAAGAAGAGGAATCATCTGAATAGACAAGAAAGGAGGGGGCGAAGCTGTATCAAGAGAATAGGACGAAAAAGAATGTGGGCTCGCACTTAGGAAGACGGGGGCGACTAAGAGGAGGAAGGGCTCGACTGACTGACAAGCACAGGGACACTTGACTCTTCCTTTTCCTTTATAGTATGGTGGATTTTGCAACTTTTCTTACTTAATGAAGTAACTGTCTTTGGGCTCTTTCCTTTGCTGCCCTTTCTTGCTTTGCGACTTCCTTAATGAAAAAGAAGCTTTTTTAAATTCGATTGGACTTTCTTTGAAAAAGAGCTCCCCTTACCTTCCTTATCGGGCAGGATCTTACTCATCGGATTCATCAAACCTCTTTATAGACGTATAATGACGTATAATATAAAAGGGATTTTTCGTCCATTCAAGTTGATTTCACCCTTGCTTTCTTTTGGTTCTCTTGTCTGAGTCTGTCTACTTTTTCTTCGATGCGCTCTGTCTGTCTTGCTTTTTAATTCAATCCAGGTATATATATATGAACTAGAAAAGTTGAAGCAACTCCTCTTTGTCCTTTTGTTCTTTGTGCTTGTCTTTTTCCAAATTATGTGCCCGAGCTAGCTGTGAGTATGAGAACGAGAAAAAGAAGGAGAACTTTGAGAAACTTATCTCCATCGTGCATTTGAACCCGCTGTAGCAATTCACCTATTTCAGACAGACCTTTTTTTATAGGAACGCAGACTTTGCACATAACATAAAGAAAGTCAGAAGGAGCGGAGAATAGGCTCTACCAAAGGAGGAGGGCACGAAGTGGGACTCAAGTGTTTGTTAAGGAGAGGACCGGGGATTGACCGTAGGGAGATAGTGAAAGAGCGACTGAAGAATCAAGGAGAAAGAAATGAGACTCGAGCATAGCGAGAGGGCACAGAGTGATGTCGACTAGAAGGAGATGCGCCCGAAGGGGGAAGAGTGGTAACGAAGGAAAGGAGAAAGGTGAAGGAGGTTTGTCCAATCAGAGATCTAATAAGGATCACCAAAAATGTGAGACCTCCATTACGACAAGAAAAGAGTACTTTTTAAAAAGTATAAGAGCGAACTTCTTAGATTATATGCCCGGCTAAAAGGTAAGGGCTCTCGTCCCCTAGTGAGTCAGGAGAGCCAACTCCCGCTCCTATACATTACAGTACAGTAGCTTCCTTTTTGCAATCTTAGTGCGAGAAAAGATAAAAGAAATAGCTATATACTGCTTGCTTCCAGTCCCTTACATATAGGAGGAAACTCCACTGCCCAGGAGGAGAGAGCGCGCGGTTTAATATATCACCTAGGCATGCGGCGACGTCTTCAAACTCTCTTTCCCTTTGGGCCTGTAATGGACTAGTTGGCACTGCTACTTACAGCATTAGTCTTAAGGAATTGAGACTGCTACTATTCTTATTGGACTGGTCTCCTTTATCTTTGTTGATTGATAAGTAGCGAGCGGGTCCGGTCCATAAGCGGCTCGAGCCACTTTTTCTTTCGTTTTCGTAAGGTGGGAGAAAGAACTGCCATGTCTGCTACTACAGCTACTGACCCTCTGTTTTTCGAAATAATAGAAATGGTGTGGCTGGCTTGGGTCGGCAATCCATCCTACCTATGTATTCATCGTCGATTCTACTGTTCTCATTCTATCAAGTGCCCCCATTTCTTTCAAGATCTTTTGTTACCTTCTTCTTCATAGGAGTCGTTAAAGCCTTGGATGAGGACTTCCGTTCATCTCACTACTAAAAGAGTAGTGCTAGATAAGGTAGACTTTCTCTTTAGTGTTAATTCCTATTAGATTCCTATGCCTACTCTGTCTTTTACTTCTAGTTGTACTGTTCTATGTGAAAAAGACTCTACTGTGATTTTCACCCCAGCCCCTTGCTATGGGCTTTTGCTTAAGATTCTTAGGGATTGGACTTGCCTTTTTCTTAATCTTCAAAAACTAAGAACAGCGGAAAACTTCTAGTAATAGTTTAATCGTAGATAAGAAACCCTCGAGAGTAAGAGAAAGAGGAGACCGGGCATACTTCTATTCCGTCGATCTCCCACATGGCCCAACCGTGCATACCTTTCTATTTTTTATTCCCAAGTTAGTTTCCTATTTAAGAAAAGTCTTCCTTCTTTATTAATTAATAAGGTCACAAAGAGAGGATCAAGTAGACGACTCCAAAGCAGTAATAGTAAGGACAAGACTATGTGTCCAACCAAAGAAGGCTGTCATCTATAGATTCTGGTTTCATTAAAGAAGGACCTCCTACACATCTATAAAAGAGGAAAGGTTCCCGAACTGCAAGACAGGCTAGAGAAGGTCTATAGAAGCGCGACTCTAACTAGGAGATCTCATTGCTATTTGAAGTTGTTCTGCTCTCCTACATTTAGGGGAAAAGCTCTATTAGAAGACCTAAGATCTATGCACAAGTTGGAGGAAATCAAGAACTTACCTTTTTATACAAAGAAAGCTGCTCATACCTTTAAAATAGAGAAAGGCGCTCTATCTCATTACAAGTATTAAACTCCGTCCTTTACTTCTCAAAAAGGGGCTCGAGATAACTCAACTCTTTCTCGCCTCTCTACTCGAGCTATAAAAGCGCTAAACTGCAAGAAAGAGTTCTAATTATAGAAAGTTAAAAGATCCACGGACAGGAAGAGGTCTGGAAGAATGAAGGGAAAGAATTGATACAAGTAACCGAAAAGTTAGAAGTATTGCGCTAAATACAGGAGAAAGGGTATTGAGCGTCATCTTAAACCGGAGCAAGATCGATATATGCTGTCTTGATTGACTTTATTGAGCAGGACTCGCATTTCCATCCCACTTCTGCATATATGGGCACCCACCCCTTGGCGCGACACCTGTAGAGATTTTGTATTTAATTAAAGAGTTTTTAGTGATCATATGTAACCAAAGAGGCAGAGGACCTGTTTGCGGACACTAAAGCAAATTCCTTTTCTTTCTCTAATTAATTCCGAAATTCAAAAAGTGTTCCCTTTTGTATACACTCAGGAAAGCCAAGCGACTCGAGCCAAAGCAAGCTGTGCATTCTATCTTCGCCTATCACACCTCTCTCTCCTCATCGCTGCGCTCGAGCCTCTCTCCTGCATACTAAAGAAGGGCGGCTGTTTAATTAAACCTTTATAGTCGTAACCACAAGGGCCGGTCCTCTCACTACGCTAGAGTCTATTTCTCTATCCCCTCGCCTTAGATCGAACTATAAAGACCCACTTCGGATAGAACTAGGCTTCTCGCACATCCCATCTGTGAGATCCCACTTCGTGCTTTTTCCTTCATTCTGAAGTCGCGTCTTTAACCCCACCCCTTCAGTCGAGTAGCTAGCTTTGCCCAGCATTACAAAGGAGCTCCTTCATTCTCTTATACATATATAAGAAATTAAATGTTAAACAAGAGGAGCTCGGATCCACCCGATTAAGACCCCCTTTCCTTTGAACAAGCCCAAGGAGAGGGATAAGACTGGATGGAAGAAGAGGGGGTTCGTCAGTCGCTTTCGTTTGAAGTCGCCAAGACCCTATATATCCGAAGAAGCAGCCATTCCCGAAAAAGAAAGAGGAGGCTCCCCTCTTTGAAAAGCGCAGGCCTTGGCCTACCAATACAATAGGTTCTAAGAAGGATAATCCAGCAAATAAAGGAAGCAGGTCTTGGTGGAGTGTGGAAAAGTAAAACTATGCCCAACGCTTGTACTCGCTTATCCGGCTGAACCACTAGTGATGAGCTCTCCTATCTCGTCTTCGTACCGCGTTTACTTTTATTGTCTTGTCTTAAACGTTGCTTTTTCTTAGTTAGACGTGAAACCCGCAAGTGCCATACAGTACAGAACAAGACCTGTCTTTCCTTTCTTAGGCGCTAATGCCGCGGTTGGTAAACTAAGCCCGAGCATGTGACTGGCCACTCACTTTAGTGAGATTGCACTTTCAAGACGAGTACCTACAAAAGAAGACAGAGGTCTCGTGTCTTTTCTCTTCTTTGGATTAAAATACGGATGGATGGCTTTCCTAAGGGGGATGATCTCACTGGAGCAGAGTCAAGGAGTCTTGAAATCAAAGGCGTATCAATCTAATGTTTGTAAAATGTTCTATCTTTTTTGTATGTTACCAAAGTGAGAAACTCCTTGACTTTTAATTAATAAAGCGTGGAACTCATTCTATGCTATGGCTATGATAGGAGAACTGTCTTCGCCCCTACGAACAGGACTTATCTTATGTGCACTTACGACCAATCGGAAGGCAGTTAGATCAGCACACTGACTTCGACGACTAGAGGAAGAGGAAAGAAGGAGAGGATAAGGGCTCGACGAGAGGAGCGGGAATAGGAGCTCGAGCTCTTTTATGTATTGACTGACAGATCCCGTATGAGAGAAAGAAGGGGCGAAATATAGAGGGGAGCCTTTTGCTTTAATTAATAAGGGTTGTAGAGAGGGACCTTAATGGTGCATCTCCGATCTTGGTGATTGGTTGGGGGCGTACTCATCAAAAAGCGCCTAATAGAATCTTTGCCCTCTTGAAATTGCCGCACCAGCGCTTTGGCGTTCTTTTGGATTTGAAAATGAAAAGACGACAACAAGTAAGGGATTTAACCCAACCTTTATAGAAATGCTACGCCCTTTACCCTTTCCTTTTCCACTTTGAAGTTGAAGCCAACCGGCCTGCTAAAAGAAAACCATGCATGATCCTCGGCCCCGAAGAAGAGAGTTTGTTACGTACGATCCTGCCTTAGAGGGCTTTGATGGAGAAGGTATTGAGCAAGAAAACTCATTCATGGCTGAGACTGCGCTTTTTTAATAGAATGCTCTCTATTCTATTTCCAGAGAAAGTGCCTACAATGGAAAAGAGACGGGATTGACGCTCCCATTTACTTTCCGTCCGTTTTTATTCCTACAAGAAAGCAAATACCACAATGTATAAGAATTAATGCTCATATAATAAAGGGTACGCCTTTTGGTGTTGAAAATCTGGGGAGAGTTAGAGTGCTTTTTTGCATTTTCTCTGATTTGCTTTACAAGAAAGGACTTGAGCAAACGGTTTCTCTTTCTATGACTATTCACTTTCTAGTTTTCGTCGAGTCTTTTGATATTACAATGGTAGTTCAATAAGTCGCCAACCCCTCTTTCACCAGGTGGGGCCTGTCTGGGGCTAGACTCGGGTTGAAGGTTCGTAAAAGCAAGGTTCTCTTCTAAATCCTACATAAGAAAGGAGCTATGCTCGTCTTTAATTTCAAACTTGGGGCTTTTCTTTTATTACACTTTACTCGAATTTCGTACTTTAGTTTGAAAAAGAAAGGGCACTGAGATCATAGACGGTATTTGTTGAGCTTATAATTAGAGAGTCTTACGACTGGGCCAATCTCTCTTTACGAGCGGAATGAAGCGTTCGTAATATGAAGCAAGGGGTGCGAAAAGCTCAACTGGAAGGATAAAGCACAGGCTAGAGTTAATACGAGAAGAGGGGGTAGGAAGGAGCTCCCCCGCAGGGGCAGGGTGAGAGGATTTAGTCGTCTCACTTGCTGCCATCTAAGAATATGCTTGATCACCGAGACCATTACTAGAACTCTTTTAAAAAGACTCGACCAAAGCGCTAGAAGTAGTAACGACTGCCAAGGGAAAAAAGAATAGAGGAGAGCAATCCAGCCAGCCGCGTCTTTGGAAAGAGATGAAGAGAGCCCAGGTACGTACGTTCGGCGTTTATATTATAAGAGAAGAAAAGTCATTCCCAGTTCAATGCAAACGGATATTGATCTCTTCACCTTCCTCAGGAAATTTATCTTTTTTTTCCTCTCTTTTCAAGCTTCATCCCTACCCCTTTTAGTTGAGACTGCTTATTTAACTTCCTCTCGTATTCACTCGAGTAGCCGCTTCTGTCTTAACCCTCGCCTTTACAGTTACAAAGGCATAAGAGAGGCCGCCCTATCTTAGAGGATTCCCAAGCATTTTATGCAAAAATACAAATGGAGCGAGCCAAGAAGCACGATTTCAATAATCTTCGCATAGGATCTGACGCACGAAATAGGCAGGACTCTGGTTCAGCAGCTTTAGCAGGCTCGGAAATAAAGGCTAGCTTTTGTTCTTCTATGAACGCTTATTCTACGAAAAGAAAGAATCACGGCATGAGAATATGAAAAAGAAAGTCTTTTAGGCTAGCTAACAGATACCTTGATCCAAGTCTAACTCTCGAAGGAATAGCGACATGCACTACGATGATGGAACCTTTCGGAATAATGTACGCTGCTCAAAAACTCCCATCCATCAGAGACGGCGTGAGTTAGTCTTCGCTTAAGTTAGGTAAAGGAAGAGAAGCAGGCGATTCATCAGCCTAGCACTTTGTTTTCCCCTTTTCTAGAGGGCCCTTTGGCGCTAAACCCATAACACAGAAAAGAATAAAATCTCGCTTCCTTAATTGTCACTGAGAAAGATAAACTCTTCCTCTAAAATTATACGAAGGGTCCTCAGGGGAAGCAGCACGTCCTTCTTCTTTCCTTTATCCCTCTAAAAATTTCGTCCCAATAACGTTACATAAACTCTATATAGTTGGCATGAAATAGGTGAAAGGCGAGGACAGACTCATCTAGGTGGTAAGAAAGGTCAAGTGATGAATCATGCACGGCATCATCAAAGGAAAAGTCAGATCTGAAGACAAAGACTCGAAACTCATTCGGAAGCGCTCACCCACAGTAAAGAAAGGCAGGGCGTTTGACTTTGCCATTAGAGAGAGTCGTCTCGCCTTAATTTACTAGACTCTTTCTAGTTAGTGCAATGGAACTCCCTTTCTTTCGCGCTATCCCCCTATAAGGAAATTAAAGAGCACAGTGGGGAGGAAGCGGGAAAAGGAAGAGGTGAGATACTCGGGGGTTGCCGCGGTTTTCCGTGATGAGGAGAGTGGTTCCTCGAGAAAACAAGCAAACGATGCAACGAATAAGCCTACAATATTGAAATAGGAGAGTCTGGTATGGTGGTGGTTAGAATCGAGTGAAGGACGAGTTTTGCTGATAGAACGCAAATAGGGGTATGGCTTTGCTTTTACCGGATCGACTACGTTAGCCAGTTCACTTGTCGCAAGCAAGCAAGCGAGTTAGTTATACTGCACGGGCTTCACTCTTCTATTCAATCGATAGAAAAAGAGCACTCTTTGATACAAGATGGGGGATGCTAGGACTGCCTTCGTGAATTCTTTACTCCTTCTTTAGGAGGGTTCTATCTCAGGTACCGGCCCTCCCTAATTATCCAGGACAAGTAAGTTAGTTCGTGCTTTTCTCAATAGTGAAAGCAGCGATCCTATGTCTCCAGCGACATCATTACCAAGAGTTGCTCCTGAATTAGAAGCTAGAAGAGCTTCGGGTCTATGTCTACCTTATTCTCCGGCTAAGTCACGTTCGGGTAATCATTCAAGGAAGCAGAGGTCAAAGGGCACAGGCGCGCCATCTAGGAGAGTTTGTCGTACAAGGCAGTAGCGGGATAAATGCTCGTCGTTAACGAGTGGGGCGTTATATACAAAAGTATACCTACGTTGTACGTGAGCTTAGAGGAAGAAAGCAGTCTAATCTACTAACTTCAAGTTAGAATTTCGCGGGCAGAGAGATGGACACGAGTCCTAGCAGCTACGCAAATCAATACCAAGGAGCCCCGTAGAATGAAGTTGTACCACCCACTAAGCTTTGGTGTTTTTTATAGAATGAAAGACCCTCAACGGAAATCTCAGAGCGCTTCCATAGAATGCATGTAAACCACAGCTGTATATGTTTGCGCTGATTTGTATTAATCTACCGTATTCAGTTTCTCATCTGCTGCTTTTCCGCAAAATGGAGGGATGACTGCGCCAACCAAGCCCTTGTTTTCTCCTTCCTTAATTTATTGCGTGAATTTAATGTACTTATACTATAGGAATCTCTTAAATCAAGGTATGTAAGCATTTCCTATTGCTATCTTTGGCATTAATGGATGAGTTGACCTAAAGATTTATAGGGTCGAATTAAACTTCGCTAACTTACTAGCTATTACTCGCTAGAGTCTGTCTTATGAGATGAAGAATTCATTACGTGATATAATAAAGTAGAATCTTTTCACCTATTATCAAGTGATTCAAATGCCCTCTTTATAGAACCTCATTTTAAATGGATTGTCCGTCCGTACAAACTTTTGTCTAAAGACAAGGCAGTCTTCGGTTAAACTACTATACCCCGATTAGAGTAAGAGTTTTAGTCCTCTGGAGCAAAGGAAGAGCTTTCCCTTTGATCCTGTGCCTCATAAAGAGACCTTCTTGCCTCGCTAAGGCTCAAGTCAGTAACCCTATCTCCTCTCGTTAACGCCTGCTCTCCCGCTCTCCGGTCCCTCTCACTTTGCTCGAGCACAAAAAGGAAAAAGCCTATAAACAAAGGCAAGTCTGTCTCAGCGGGGGTTTAAGGCAGCAAGTAGAATTTCTGAAGAAGGCTCGCACGGATGTGAAAGAGGACAAGAGGAGTAACGTAGCCTTGACTTCAAAGGGGATAGCCCGGATGGACCTATGATGAGGAAAGAGACTTAATTAGAGTAAGCGCTGCTAGCCTGATGTCCCTGCTACAAGTAAGTAACCCTTTTATAAGAAAGAAAGAAAGGTGTCAATTCGTACTAGAGAAAGTAGGTGGTCCTATAAGCAGTAGCCTTTCCTTTCAGCCTTTGTCTCGCATGATCGATAAAAGAAAGTAGATTATATAAAGAAAGAATCCCACCTTTCTAATCAGCGACAAGATGTAATCTGTGCTTTTCGCACGCTGAAGGAGAATACATACAAGTGGAATAAGAAAAAGTTTTAGTGGTATTAACCGCGGTTAAGTAAGCCTCTTGAGTTTAGAAAACTAACTACTATACTTATAAAATTCGTCGATCTATTGCTTGCTGATGAGGTGGGCGTGCATTGGATTTGCAAACCCTCCCTTTTGTATGCATGCGAAGAAAGAATCCACTGATCTGGTACTTACTTAGGCCACTTACTTGTCTTGGAAAAAGGAGAGTGCTCAACTACTACAATCTTTTACTTGTGGACCACTCACTTCTGTAGAGGTCCAGCCCTGGTCCTAGGAGTCTGGTATTAGATTTCAAGGTATTTGCATTTGCTTCAAAAAAACAGCGTCGGCTTCACAACCACCCTACTGTAAAACTCCAAAGGTTCCTTTTTTTATATGTATACGAAGGCTAAGATCAACTTCAAAAGAAGTGGTACGAAAGAAAGGCTGAATAAGAAAAGAGGATGCCCTAAAAAAGGAAAGGACTGGCTTGGTCTTCAGTCAACCGAACTCTCTTAGGATTTTACTTTTTTAGTGCGGCTCTTGGTTCGCCTATCAAGGACCTAATGCATATAAGATATAAGAACCTAAAGGAATTTCAGAAGATTGATTAAAGGCCTACTTTCAGTGCGACAAATAAAATGGGATCATATACATTATCTATATAACTAACCATAACCGGCACATGCGCGATTCACTCGGCTTCATAAGTGGTTTACGGGACTAAGACAATCACAAAGACTAGCAAAAGAAATGGGCAGAACTCTTGTTCTCTTGAAGCCTTCCCTTACCCTTTCTCTTTTGCAGCGCGCACCTGAGTATGAATTTTCTTTCTATTAGAGTAATGTTCGAAGGTTTCCCTTAGTTGTTGTATACCTTGAACTGTCTGTTAAACTTGCTTAACTCTTTCTGTGGAATCCCCTTTTGTAAACTTTCTTTTTAAAGAAGGACGTGGACTTAAGGTCTTATAAGGACTCGCTTGCAGCTCTAGTTGCGATGTACTTCCTTTCTTTCTTTCTTAACGAGGAAGGAGACAGGCGTAGTCATAGAGAGGTTTTTCTATACTTAATTCCTGACAAGAGAGTCTTGCCTTCTCGAATGTGTTTATTCGGATCACCCCAAAATCTTCCCTTCCACCTACGCAGATGTATCTTGAGATGTATGCAATGACGTAACTTTAGAAACAGCAGTGGTTTGTTATCTTTCTCATTGAAAGAGTTCTTTATTGGGCGCTTATAGTATAGTAGGATTCATCCGATAGTAAAGAAAACCTCCCCTAACTTTTCAAACGCACAACCCCTCTTTTTGTCACAATAAAGCTATTCAAAGAGCTCCCCCCTATACTCCCCACCAGCATCGGAAAAAGCTTCTTCTTCATTGACGACGTCTTTTCTAGCTTTCTCGTTGGCTTCGTTAGCAGTCGGGCCTCCTCGTACCTCGGCTGAGGTTTTCGGACAAGCTAAAGGAGTCTTTATCTTTGGCACTGTCTTCTCTCTCTGGGACCCGAGGTGTTTCCGCGTCTAGATTTCATTCTAGGCTTGTTACATCGCTATGTCCGCACAAGATATGGCCACTTATTTCATTTCCTCAAGATCAGGCCTTAAGAAGTAAGTAAGTCGGCAAGGGTCCCTTTTTCTTATATGCGTTTATCTTACTTACTATAAGAGGGAGGGGATTATTCGCTGTGCTTCAACCTAAGAGCACGCTTCCAAGAAACCTTTCTTTGGTTTGGAGGTAGATAGTTAGAGAGGTATTCTGATTGTCAAGCTGTGGGTATAGTGGGCTTAGGCTCTATATTTGGGAAAGAAAAGAGAAACTCTGAGACAATAACTAGTTTCAACAAATTAAAATAGAGTTTGAAGAAAAAGAAGATTTTAAGGGCGATTCACTTTCCTTAAAAAAATGTACAGTTCATATAGCAAGCAAGGTAAGGATTTTCCTGATAAAACAGAGAAGGATCAATCTTTTTTACTCAACGCCTACTCTTATCTTAACACAGCTAGGGCTGGATTAGCTTGCACTCCTAGGCCGAAGATTTTTTTACAGACCCCGCCCTTAGCAAATGAATGATGAACTCGCCTTAACAAATGAGGTAGGAAGGTTTATTGTTGTTATTCCCATCCCTAGATGTTTAGAGAGAATGCGCTTAGACTTTCAGCCTACTTTCATGTAATTTTCTGGTTTTGCCAAGATTGACACCGGAGATTGAGCCCCTATTTTATCAGGCTCTGCCCCTTGTGTGTTCGATCTAAATTGAGATTGTAAAAACCTATACCCCCGGACTGTCTCATTAGTTGGAAACCTAAGTCTTGATCTGAGGTTAAAGTTAAGCGAGGAGGAGTCTACGTATCTGAGGGGCTTCACGTGGATCGCAAAGAAACGAGTAAATTTGCAGAACATTATCCCGTGACACGCGCCTATAGGTCTATAAACTTAAAAGGGGGCGCTTTTTGGAAGTCTTCTCTTAGGAAGAAAGGTAATGCTTTACGATTGATGCTTACCTAAACGGGGCTCTTCCCTAATTGATTGAGTCTTTAGGTCATGAACCTGATGAAGAATCGCCCAATGCACCTTATTCGGAAAAGTTGCCCGCCGAAGGACCCTCTCTCCCAACAATTCTTTTCTAAGTAAGTTGCTATGACCTTTTTGTTTCGAAGCAGCCGATGGTTTCATCGAAAGGTATGCGCTGTCTGATCTTATGTATTAGAGCCTGTCCTTTCTTTCCTATGATATATGTGTGATATAAGAGTTTTATCTTTCCTTTCTTTGTCTGTGGGGGCTGGTAAAGCAAGTAGTGTTGGCTGTCACCTTGCTTCCGGTAAGGATACCAAAGCCCCTCTTAGGACCTAATCTTCTAAAATTCGCTCCTACCTGGAAAGAGTGGCCTTAATGAAATTAAAATGTCCGAGACTTTTCCGAGATTGCGAAGAAAGTTATGCCCTCTACTCAATATACGGCACGATTACCAAGCCCTGAAACTGAAGACTTAAGAACCGAGCTGAGTCCAGACATTTTTTTTATGAAAGGCTTTTCCTCCGTGGACTCGCTACATGGCCTTATTTAAAGGGGTCCTTTTTAAATTTTTTAATGAGGAAAGGGGAGGGCTTGACTTGCTTTTCCAACCGGACATGGCACGACACTCTCTTATGGTTTCGTTGCTACGGTTAAGCAAAGGAGGAGGGTAAACCACCACTCACTAATATGCCTGTCCTAATGTGGTGGCTTGGGATGCAGGGGCTCTCGGTGGGTTCCCAC
>JAQQAY020000079.1:0-91709 GCA_029255685.2 Silene conica
TTGGGCTCTTTTTGATAAAACTGAAGCTTCTATCCTATGCACTCGCTACCACTCTGTGTCCTCCGAGTCAACATCTTCTAAGAGGAATGCAAGCTCAGACAACAAAGACTAGATTTCCAAGCAGCATAAGAAAAGATACAAGACAACCAGGCAAAAGAAAGTAGGGCTTAAGATGCTACTAAGAGGTTAAAACGCAAGAAAGCCGCATAAAACAAGGGATTCTTAAAGCACCTCCTCTCTTATCTCCCGTTGGTCGACCGCGCTTCTCTCTCCTTTTAGTCTTTCATCCACGCGAATAGACATCCAATTATATTTTACCTTTCTGCAGACTGGGTGACCCTTTTTGCTTAAATCGTTTTTTCATAAATAACAAACCAAAGAAAACGAAAAAGTCTGACTTTCTTTCCTATCTCGATATGCTCGAGCCGCTTTAATTTACTCAGGCACCTCCCAGCCGGGCATTCTACTACCCTCTCACTAGAGATTCCACCTCCATCTTCTTTGTCTTTTATTCTCCTTTCAATCTCCTGCATTCTTCAGTAGCGTCATAAACTATCCCCTTCTCAGTCGGCCCCACTTCGTGTCCTCTCTCTTCAATCGAGCCTTTCTCCTTTCGTATTCACTCGACCCCCGGCCCTCTTAGTTGTTTCAGACCTTTCCTTGGAAGTCAAGCCCCACAAGGGCCCTAGCCTAGTCCTCGTTGTCTTCTTTCTTAAATACGTGTATGGTAATGGGGATTTCTTTTGTTATGCTGGGAGAAGCGTAGCGAGGATAGTGTTCGCGATGAGGTTCTAAAGCTCAGACGTTAGTGAGAAGAGGCAATGCGGGTGTGGTGTCTCTCGCCCAGAAGGAGAAAGAGATCAGACTCTAGTACATACGAACGAGGGAAGACTCCATACAAGCAGACAGACATACTAAAAGGCAGAGCAGGGGCGGTTGAAGCATGAAGCCTAGGAGAGGTTACGAGATCGAGCAAAGCGAGATAGATAAGCCTGTGGGAGTTCGCCTGCTAAGAAGATAGTTAAAAGCCCCACTGCTAAGGAGAAAGTGCGAAGTGAGATCAATCACATCTCCGGGGTAAGGCTTTGGGCAAAACAAAGGAGAAGCAAAATCAACAACAGTAGAATACGGATCCTTCGGAATAATAAGATGATGAGTTTCCTTAGGATTAAGAGTTTGAGTTCCGTTCACAGAATACGAAGAAGAATATAGGCTCTCTGCGTAAGAATAAGAAGAAGAAGAAAGAAGGGCTCAGCAGGATTCGTTCGGGGGAATACTAAGAAGAAGAAGCAAAGAAAGGACCTCCAATCAATGCTAATATAGAAAGCTTTCATTTGTCCGTTTCGACCAATTACGCTTGTCTTTCTTAAACAGCGATCCAACCCCTCCTTCGGATCGAGGCTTATTTGCATTCTTCTTTATATATGTAGTATACTAGAATCGGGAGAATTCTTTCTTCTTGATTGCACCGTCTTTGCTTTCTAGCGGTTGTCTTGTTTGGTTCTCTTGTCCTTGTCTCTTTTTTTACTATTTGAACACTGTGAAAAGGGGCAGAGAGCTTTTTATGGTTATTCACTGGGGCGAAAGACTTCAAAGAAAGGCTCTACTAAAAGGAGAGGCTAAGGGCTCGACTTCAGTATGCAGACGAAGGCGATTAAGCAGGATCAATAGCAGATGCAGAATAAGAGTGACCTTCGGGTTATTTGGGCCTAGTTTCTTCGTTTAGATTCTCTCAATTTCGCGTATTTTAAGAGGGGAAAGGCTCAACTAACAGGCGAGGAGATAGCACGCGGTGGTATCGATTGCAAAGAGAGGAGAGAGAAGGAGAAGGCCCGAACATAAACTTTATATACAGTATGCGCGAAAAGATAGTAAGGCTGAGTGGAGTTCAAGAAATAGGAGTCCTAGTAACAAAAAAGGAGAGTAAAGTCAGAATGGAAGGAATGCCTTGACCGAAGGGAACTCTGTTTATGCAGCCTCTCATCTTCCTCTTTCTTACGCAGGCAGCCCATCTGATTCTTAATCTGGAAGTTCTTCTGCTTCTTATTCTAAGTCGTATCCTTCTTCCGAAGCGAGCCCAGCTTATGCTTAATCTTTCAGTTCAGAAGCTTCCTCGTATTCAGCTTTTGCGTATTCTTTCCCTCCCTCTTATGCAGCCGCGCCTTCTTCCTCTTAGTCGTCTCCCGAAGGCGCTTTACTTCTTTCTTCGTATTCTTCAGCTTTGTCTTCATCTACTCCCGAAGGTAGCACATCATCTTCGCCTTCTTTTAGTTCTTCGGCTTCTTAGTCGTATTCAACTTCCGAAGGGAATTTATCTGTCGAACGTTAGGATAAGGAGTGGTATCTACTGCTTAGGAGATAAAACAAGGTGGGACTAGAGTGACTAAGGAGAGGACCCGAAGGCCCTTTAGGAGATTGGCTCGACTGGTAAGGAGAGGAGAAGGAGAAAAGGCTCGACTGAGGTATGAAGGCGAGGAGGTGAATACTGAGGTACGAAGTGGAGGAGAAGACTTCCCTTTGCCTTAAAGGGGAGGACCTGAAAGGGGGGAGACTGAAGTATGAAGGAGCGGGGGAGAGCCTAAATAAAGTCTGAAGTAGGGGAGAGTTTACGAGGTCGACTAAAAGGAGAGAAGGTTCTCACGGGTCTGTTAGTAGTCAGTATTCCAACCGTCGAAAGTTTTAGTCTTCTCCTGGAAAGTAAAGTAAAGTGAAGGGCTTTTTAAGAGAAGTTCTTCAGAAAGTGAAAGGCGAAGAATAAGTAAAATGTCTTCAGTTCGTTAATTCACTCTTTGAATAGGCTCTGCCCTAAGCATCAAAGAAAGCTGAGCCCCATAGAAAAAAGAATTTTCTTAAAGCACTTCCGAGAAGATAAGAAAATGAAGGCAAAGCCGGGTGAAATACCATCTCGTTTTTGCTCTCTTTTTCATCTATGCTCTTGCGTCTTTGTTTTTTTAATTGTATGGGCTTGCCCACATACTTTGGACGAGCCAATCTCCCCTCGCCTGTTAGTATCATTTCTTTCTCCTCTCTTTGCAATTGAGCTAATTTAACTTCTCCTCTCTTTCTCTGACTTTAAGCTCGGGCACATGTATTTTCCAAGGACAAGTTCAAAGAGGATAGAAAAGAGAATGGATATCCCTATATAAGATACGATTTTTTGCCTTTTCTTGAATTTGATGGTAGCTCGTAAGTAAGCAAAGAGTCTAGATAGAAGTGCAATCTGAAGGCAAAGACAAGACAAGGGGGCGAGAAAGAGGTTTATGCGCCAGACAAGGTGCCCGAAGGGGGCCGCTCCAACCAATATAAAAATATAACCTAAACCCAACCCAAGACTTCTCCTACTTGTTTTACTCATTTGATAAAAGAAGGGCATCCCATTCATTCAACATATCGAAAGAAGAGTGCAAGTGCTGAAAACAAATACGAGTCCACATAACTGAACACGAAAGAGCCAAGGAAAGGCTTAAGACGGTCAAGGACAAAGAAAAGGACATCAGAATATAGGGCAAGACTGCACAATCAGACTAAATAGGGAGTTAAGATGCTCGGAGGTTAAAAGTCAAAGCAGACACATAAAAAATGTACTTATTCTAAGACCTAAGGCTCTCTCCTTCCTCAGCCGATCCCATCTTCCTCGTCTTCTTCTTTGCCTACGTATTCCGAAGGAAAGTCATCTTAGATCTCTTTAAAAGTTCGTCCAATTAAAGCAAGACACACGACGAAACCTAAAAAAGGAAGAGTCAAATTCATGATCCCACTCCGCACTTTCTCTGACTCTCTTCCTCGGACACATGAATTTGGCAATCTTAAGAGAAAAGAACTTGAAATAGAGGGGATTTATCCTGGCGACCGAAAGGAGAGTTTACGAGATCGACCGGAAGGGAGATAACCTGCGGGGGGGAGACTGATAAGGAGAAGGCTCGTCTGAAGTATGAAGGCGAGGATCGGAAAGGGATATACGTATAGATGTTTGAGACTTATTTGCAGCAAAAAAGAGTGCTGTACTTGGTGCCATGGTGAAGACATTTACTTACCGAAGACGTGCTTGCTTTCTACGAGCTTTCTTTAACGCGAAAGAGGTGATTAGTAAGTCTGCGTCGGAAGTCAGACCTGAAGGCGGGGGTCGTGGAGGATAACATTTTGTTTCGTACTTGCTCGATCCTTTGTTTAATTTCTTTTTTACTTTGTGCCGCCTGTCTGTAACCTAAATTTCCTTGTCTTTTTCACCCACGTACCTATCCTCTCCTTACCAGCAGTCTCTCGGCAGAGTGAATACCCGAATAGTTAGATTCTTTCTTTTGCATAACACGAGAAAACCGAGGAATATTAAAAAGAGGAGTTACCTTCGTAAGCCTAATACGAAGTTACATCAACAAGAGCGGCAAAAGAAGAAGACTAAGAAGAAGACATAGGATCAGAAGCTTCTGAGCTTCAAGATTAACACGAGGCAGAGTTTCCTTCGTAAGCATACTAAGATGCTGGGAAAGAATAAAGAAGAAAAGCGTAATAGTAGGAAGTTGATGTGCTACCTTCGGTAAACCACCTCTCTCTACGGTCGACCTCGCTTCTCTTTCCTCAGTCTATGCCTATTTCCCTTCCTCCGAACTAGGGAAGTCTTGTGCGAAAACTAGGAAAGTTAAAAAGCTCATCTTCAGTATGAAGGATAGCGGATAGATAGGAAAGACTTTCAAGGAGCAAAAGTGGATCTTTTTAGTCGAGTACCACGAGGAAATGCCCCAAAAGGAGTGATTTTCTTAGCTTTTCCTTGGCAGTCTGTCTTCACCCTGTCTCCTCTCACTAACGTTCGAGCCTATTCTCCTTATCCTCCACCTCGGTATTCACCTCCGAGCCTCTCCTTCCTTCTAGTCGAGCCTTCTCCTCTACTTAGCAGCCGGGGTTAAATCCTCGCCCTCATACTTCAGTCGATCCCAGTCGGGCTTATCTCTACTCTACCTCCTCTTCCTCTGGAATGCACTTTCGGCCTCTTTCTTTTCCCTTTCGTCTCGTATGCACTAGCAGCTTTCTTTCTTTGGTCGAGCCTTCTTATTCTTCTTCCAGAAGCTCCCCAGCATCCTCTTGTTAATCTTGAAGTGCAGAAGCTGCTTTATCTTCTTCTTATTCTTACGCAGGAAACTCGGCTTCTTAGTCGTATTCTACTTATTACGAGGGTAGCCCAACAACTCCATCGTCTGCGTATTTTGTGTATTCTTCAGCTTCTTATTATTGTAAGGCTGGAGGGAATTCGCGTTTATATAAAGATAAGTGGCGTAAGACGCTAGAAACGGGGCTCTGTGAGAAGTTCTGATGCAGCTTCCCTTGTTTGAAGGGAGGTGACTGAAAGGAGAAAGCCCAGAGGGTGAAACTTCATAGTAGATAGATGCAGCAAAGTCCCACTTTCTTTTTTACGATTGGAACGCTCTGAGAAACGGGATAGAGAATTTTATGATGACTATTCACTAGGACGAAAGACTAAAAGGATAGAAGCGTAGTTGGCTCTCTTGTGTTTTTAACCTCTTAGCATCTTAAGTCCTACTTTTTATATTGGGTGGATCGGGAACTTCGTCCCTCCCCTCTCCTTTTAGTTTTTTAGTTGAGCTATTTAACCTCGCCTTCATATTGCAGATGAGCCCCTTTCCTCTCGTTAACACCCTTCTCCCCCGCCCCCTTGTCACCTAACGACAAGGCTTGGTCAGAACTTCTTTTTCTTTCTTCTTTGCGTTTGAGAATATTCAAAGGGATAAAAAAGCTATGAGAAAGCACTCTCGTATCAGGTTCTAAAATGCCTAAACCAGAGAGCAAACTCCTTTGGCCAAAGAGCAGCATTCTTAATATAAAAATATGGTAATCATCAAGAATCTCCAGCAAGTTGGTTGAACTTTTCATGTCTTAAGCAGCGAGACTTCCTTATATCAAACTCGGACACTCTTATATATGTAGTCCTATTTTTACGCGATAAAGAACAACTAGAAGAGATTCTAGACTCATTTGCATTAACAAGGGCTCTTGTCTTCTCTTTGTCCTCATATTTTTTCTTGTCTGGGGAAAGCTTTCTTTGGTACTGAGCCTTTTCCTCTTGATGTGTCCGATAAAGAAAGCTAGTCGTCTAACCTCAGTTTACGAGAACGAGAAGAAGGAGGAAGAAAGTAAGAAGGCAGTCCGTCCGAAAGGATATAGAATTGAGACAAAAGTCTGTCTTAACGAAGGAGATAGCACGCACGTGGGATCAATAGTGAGAGGAGATAGGCTCGAGTGCATATGATTGAAAGGAGAGGGGACTTTCTGGCTGGATCGAATTAAAGTGCGTTCTTTGGATTCCTATCTTATTCTTTTGGTCTGTGGTTTATGGATTCTCTTGATGGTGGAAGAGAAAACAGCTACAAGGAGAGCAAGGGGTGCGTGCTAGATGGGTCTGGTACAGAGCCTGGGTCTAGATATTGGCGCGGAGAGTTGGGTGCGAAGTGGAGTAGCGTAGCCTTGTTCGACCCGAAGGAAGTGTTGATGAAAGAGCTCTAGTGTTAACGACCAGAAAAGGGGCTCGTGAGAGGAGAGGATTCAGAAAGATGATACTGCTAAGTAGAGTAGAGAGTAAAGAAGGGAAGGAGAAAGGCTCGCCCGTGGGGAGAGGTGGTTTACCGAAGGGCGAGCGACTGCAAGGGAGGTATAGAATAGGGTAGAGATTTCCCAGAGGGAGCTCGACCGGAGGGATCAACTTCATCGTCTGCGCCTCCGTCTTCCTTTGTAACTTCTTTTTATGTTGCTTCGCCTTAGGCTTATTGTTTCCGCAGATAGTTCATCTTCTTATTCTTTTCTTGATGCTGCTACGTATGCTGCTTACGAGGGGAACTTGACTTATTTATACCTAGTATTTTACTTCGTATTATCCGTATTGTTCATCTTTTGTTGTGAATTCTAAAGCTTCTTCGCCTTCAGAGGAAGGGTGCCCATCTTATGCTTAACCATACTCCCCTTAATTATGGTTCTTTTCTTGCATCTGTTGTTGGAGCAAAATACGACTCCCAAGACAAGCAGGGGGTTGATGCAGCTTGTCCGGCTGAGTGGAGTTGCAACAAGAGTTTAAAACTAGAAAGAAAAGAAGAGAGAAAAATGTAAAGAGGGCCTTGACCGGATCACATAAACTGATTTTTTCTTCTGGAAGTTCATAAGCTGTAGCTTCTTTTCTTGTCTTTGTCCAATTGCTTTAAAGTAGGAGAAAAGGGAGCAGCATAGAAAGAACAAGAATGAGTTCCTTTGAAAGCTTCTGGCCTTTGTGCATTTAACCCTTCTTGCTCAAAATACCTATTTCACACAACGTCTTGACAGTCTAGAGACTTTTTTTACATAAATAAAGTAAGAAGGATCGGGGCTCAACTGAAGTATGAAGGAGGAGGTAGCTTAATAAGTTCTCGGCTAAAAGGAAATAGGCTCGACCAGAGGAAGAGGAGAGGATTTAGACCCGACTGCCAAGGAGAGCAAAGCGAGATGAGAGAAGCATAGACTAAAAGGAGAGTTGCGATGGATCGGGCTAAACAAGTTCGAAAGAAGCCTGTACACACATAATATATTTTAGTACGCGCGCGAGAAGAGTAAAGAACGAAGGAGATTTCTCTGTCGCCCATCATATTTTTCTTCTTGAAGTTCTTCCTATTCTTATTCCCAAGGCTCCTCAGCGCTTATGCTTCTTCCGAAGGGAACTTGACTTCTTAGTCGTATGCTTCTTCCTGGGGGTGGGTCCCATCTTTTTAGTCTTTTCCTTTGTATTATTTGACTTTCTCTTTCCAAGGGGACTCAGCTTCTTCTTAGTATTCTACTTCTTGTCTTGCTTCATAGTCTTATTCAGCTCGACCAGAGGATTTAAAAGACGAGACTGACAAAGGGAGGGGAGGGGGTAATAGAGAAGCTCGTTGCGCTAGACCATAGGAGGAAAAAGCACTACTTTATGGAAATCGTCGTACTCGACTGCAGAGGGGATAGATTAGAGATAGCCCGGGACGGGAGCTCGACCGGAGGGATATTTATCACACCACCTGCTGCTTCTTTTCTGCGTTCGTTTGGTTCGAGTGAAATTACGTTCTTTCTTTGGAAACTCATCAGATTCCTTTGGACTGTGACTTATGGCTTTTCACACCCATTGGTTGCGTCTTCTGATGCTATTGATCCTGCTTCATCGTATGTGTATCCCGTTGGTCGACCCTCTTCTTCTTAATTTTTCAGTGCAGAAGGTGCTTCTTTCTCTTTGGCTTCAGGTTGGACTTTTCTATGCCTTCTTTTCTTTTGCCTCTTACTAAATGTGTCCTAAAAAGAGAGGGGGTTAGAGAATGCGTCCTTTTGTAAACTTCTGTACTTTGTTCGTTTGAACCTGCTGGATCAATACACCTATTTCACACATCTTCTTAGTCTGCTGCTCCTTCTTTTCTTGTGCATTCTTCTTCTTGTCTTCTCCTATCTTCAGATGCCCTTGTCTTTGTCCTTGACCTCCTTAATCTTCCACCCCTTTACTCTTTTGTTGGGTGCAGTTATGAGGCATCACCCCGGTTGTTCCAGCTTGCTTTCTTCTTTGGGGATGTTGAGTCGGAGAGCCTTGTTTAGTCAAATGGGAAAAACATAGCCTAGAAGCCTATATAAGATTCTATTTTAGCTTATTATACTAAGTCGATCGGTCCACTTCGGGTACACCTTGCTAGGAATTAAGCCTTTCTTCGATTATGCTTCATTTTTCGTGGGTGGAAAAGAGCCTCGCCTAAAAGGTTTAAAAAGGGAGACTGCAAAGGAGACGCCCCGAAGGCGAGAGAAAAGGGCTATTCGCCGGGAATAAAGACTTACAAGGAGATAGTCCTGAGGAAAGAGATTTATCGACCGTAAGGTATGACTCTAGTGTTAACGACCTAAAAAAGGCTCGAGCCTTAGTGAGAGGGGCCGAAGGGGGATTGACCAAGGTACGAGGGAGAGGGGGCGTAGTCCCTACTGTTAGGGGGAGGGACTTGACTGACAAACAAGGAAAGGGTAAGGAAAACAAGCTCGCCGAGTTAGTAACTCTTGCTTTGGGCTGAGTGGAATGACATAAAGAGTTTCCAACTAGGAGTAAAAGAAGAGATAAAACAATGTAAGGAACGCCTTGACCTAAGGGATACCAGCAACTTCTTCTTTCAGTTCCTCAGCTGCTTCTTCGCCTTCTTCTAAGTATTCATCTGCTTACGCAGCGATCCCATCTTACGCTTAATCTTTCAGTTCAGCTTCGTCTTCTTGTCTTGTCTACTCTTTCCCTCCGTCTTCCGAAAGGAACGCAGCTTCTTAGTCTTCATCGTCTTCTTCAGCCTTTCCATCTTATGCTTCTTAATCTTGAAGTTATGAAGCTTCGCCTGCGTCTCTTGATCCTGTTGAAGCAGCTTCTTCGGCTTCGTACTCCTCTGCCTTTCTTGTGTATTCTTCTTATTCCGAAGGGCTCCCATCAACTGAAGCTTTGTCTTCTTCGACTCGGTCTTATTCTTAATTTGGAAGTTCTAAAGCAGCTTCTGCGTATTAGGCTTTCCGAGGTAACTTGACTTCTAAGTCGTATTCTTTTCTTACATCTGTTTCTTCTTACGAAGGAGCGTAGCCTGGCGACTGTGAGGATTCATAAAGACGAGACTGCTAAGTAGAGTAGAGATACCCCGAAGGGGAGAGCCTGAAGTATGAGGGCGAGGCGAAAGAAATGAGAATAGACTGCCAAGGACACGAAGTGGGATCGCATATAAACACGAAGTAGAGAAGAGGGAGGAAAGCGCTTCTTTTTTCGTTTTCTCCTTATGAAAAAGCAGGAATACCGCGGTTTGTCTATTCGCTGTGACGAAAGACTTCAGTACGAAGGAAAGGATAAGGAGGCTCTACTGAGGAACGCAGTAGAGGAGAGAGAGATAAGAGTCTGTCTTAACGAGATCGATTAAAAGAGAGTGCTGCTCGACCAACCAGATAGGAGAGGTAACGAAATCGACCATGAGGAGAAGGAGAAAAGGCTCGACCGGCGGGAGAGGAGGCTCACTTGAGGTACGGGGGGAGGACCCGAAGGTCGAATGACTGCTAAGGAAAAAGGCTCTGCTGAGGTACGTACGAAGTAGAGGAGATAGAAGCTGTTGCAAAGAGAGGCTCGGAGAAGAACTCGGACGTTAGTGAGAGAAGCCTTGTTGTTCTACCCGAAGTGAGATGAAGACTGCCAAGGAGATATAGTAGAGATAGCCCGGGACGGGAGCTCGGCCAGAGGGAGCCCATCATCATATTACTCGTCGTCTTATTCCTAAGGGAGCACATCAAATCCCTCATCTCCATCTGTCCATGCTATTGAAGCTGCTTCTTAATCTTATTATTCCGAAGGGAACTTGACTTCTTCTTCTGAGGTAAACTCAGCAGATTCTAAGTCGTATTCTTCCGTTTCATTTTCTCCTTATTCCACTTCATCGTCTTCGTCGTCTTAGGTTTGCACTTCACCAGAGAGCCAAGTCCGTAATTCTTTTTGGTCGAATTCTAATCATTACCATATTCGTATATAACAATCTTTGCATTTGATTCAGTTCGAAGAGGCTTTTTCAAGTAAGAAGGCGCGGAGAGGTTAAATTTTTTCCTTTCGAAAATCCTGAAGGTAAATCGAGTTCAGTCGCGAAATCACAAGCGTGGAAGAAAAAAGTCAGGAAAAAGTGCCACTCCTTCTCGGAAAACGGGTTCAGTCGTGAAAACACGGCGTGGGAGAACTTTTTCACAAAAATGAGTGCTCTCAAGGCATAAAACGGTTTCAGTCGAAATTTCCCGGGCTGGGAGAACTTTTTTACGCTTTTTCGGGCTGCTCTAAAGGGGAGTCCCCTCTATTTGTTAGCTTTTTTGCGCCTAATTGCGCCTAATTTGATGCTTTTCTCTCAACCCGGCTTTTTTAGACAAAAAGGCATTTCCGCTCTGAGAGCATCTTATTTTATGGAACTTTTCCCAAAACACGGGAATTTCTAACTGAATTAGTTTTTCACTAATGAGTGGCGTTTTTTTGTGATAAAATTCTTTCCGCATATGTTATTTTGGAACAGAGTGGCATTTCCGCTCTGAGAGCGCTCGTTTTTGGGAATTTTTTCTTCCACGTATGTAATTTTGAAACAAAAGGTCCACTTGCTGGGGGCATTTTGTCTCTATAAAGGGTGTCTTTCCTGGGGATTTTGGGAAGAATTGGTTTTCAAAGAGGCAAGGTTCTCTTAGTTTGTAACGAATCTTCCAGCCCGGGAAAATGGGACAAGAAAGGCAAGGGATGGGTGCTAGATGGGACAGTCCGTCTGGGTGGTAAGCCCGGGGTGGGTCTAGAGATTGTTGCGGAGAGTTTGCCTTTGATCCTGTTTGTAAGGCTGCGTGGAATTGCATAAAAAGTCCCCAACTAGCAACACAAAGAGACAAGTAAAGTAAGAAAGGAACGAATGCTCCCCTCTTATGCTGAATCTTTCAGTTCTGAAGCTGCTGCTTCTTAGTCATCCGCTTCTTTTCTTTCTTCTCTTGGTGTTGCGTCTTCTGTTTCGTTTTCTCCCGAGGAGCGTAGCCTTTAGTCTTCTTCAGCCCCTTCCTCTTCTTCCGAAGGGTACTTGACTTTCCTGGTATTCTTATTCTGCGTATTATGCTTCTTATTGGAAAGGGGGGGTCCCATCTTCTCCTTAATCTGGAAGTTATGAAGCTTCTTTGTCTTCGTATTATGCTGTTGTTGTTTCTGTTGTTTGACATTGTTCTTCAGGCACCGAAGTGGTATTGACTGCCAAGGAGAAAGACTCGAGTGAAGACGAGAGGAGAGAGGGGGTCGAGGACGACCAACAGATGTAAGATAGATAAGCCCACGGGATGCGGTTCAAAGAAAAGATATGGCTAGGAAAAAAGCTTCACGCGTGAGTACCTATTACAGCTTTTGTTATGTATTCTGCATCTGCTGCTGCTATTGATGCGTCTTCGTGGTAATGGGATTGGATCAAATGAAAGTTCTTTCTTTAGAAACTCATCGTATTCTTTTGGACTTTGATTTATGGCTCCCGTTGCTACTGTTTTTAAGTCGTCGAACTTTCCATTGGAGACAGGGTCGATCCTCTTTGACAGAGCTTATGCTTGATGAAGCTTGATAGGCTGAGTGGAATTCAAGAAAGAGACAAGTAAAGTAAGAAAGGAACGAATGCCCTGTCTTGCCCGAAGGGGTTACTTTTTATGTTCCTTAATCCGGAAGTTCTTAAGCTGCTTCATCTTCCCAGGGAAACTCAGCCTCTTTTCTTCCTTGTGAGGCAGGAGCATTTGCAAACATTCTTATATACATATATGGTAATCAAGATTTTAAAGCAAGTAGGAAAAACTTCTCCTTTTCTTACGATTGGACTTAAAATGCGTGAGAATCTAAACGAGGAAACTAGGTCAAAATAGACCGAAGGGAACCCCTCTTTCTCTTAATCTTTCAGTTCAGAAGCATCTTACTCTTATGTTGTTTCAGTTGCAGCTTCTTTTCTTTTTTATTCTTTTCCTTAGAAAGACGTAGGGAAATCAGATGCTAAGTCCTACTCTTTTCCGGGGAACTTGACTTCGTAGTCTTTTTCAGCTTCTTTTGCAGGAAACTCAGCTTCTTCTTAATCTTTCAGTTCAGAAGCTTCTTATTCTTTTCTTGTCTATTCTATTGTTGGCGGAAGAGACTCTTTAAGACAAAATGCTACAAGCAAAGCAAGCGTGCCTTGGGGGTGTAATAGACGGTACAGAGCCCGTACATAGACATTGGCGCTGATTTTTTGTTGGGTGCGCTTTGGTACAATTCAAAGTAAGAATATAAAAAGGATATTCAGTCAGAATAAAGACCTCCAAGGAGAGAAGATTGAAAAGAGACTCGACTGTTAACGAGAATAGTAGGAGAAAAGGCTCGAACGTTAGTGATGAGGATAAGGAGGCTCTGCCGAAGTATGAGGTGGAGGACCAGAAATGTAGATGAAAGAGCTCGACCAGAGGTTGAAGGTAAGGGGTGGTGGGATCGCGTGCCAAGGAGACAGGGAGAAGACTCTAGTAACAAAGAGACAAGTAAAGTAAGAATGGAACTTTCCTCTTAATCTTGAAGTTCTAAAGAATCTTCTTCCGGAGGAAGTCCATCAACTTCAGCCGCGCCTTCTTCTGCGTATTCTTCCCTTTGTTGCTTCTTCAGATGCTTCCCTTCTTGATGCTTCTTCCTCTCTGGATGCTATTGATCCCGCTTCTTCGCCTTTCTTTGCATCTTTTAGGTTCTGGAGTTTAAGGCGAGGTTTAAAGAAATAGATCGACTGCAGTATGATGACGAGGGTCGTAGCCTTGACTGCTAAGGAGATAGAGTAGAGATAGCCAAGACAGGGCCACTAAAAGTAGAAAGGTAGAGGAACGAAGAGAATCCGCCTATTCGTTTAACGTCAAATCTTGTTCAATTGTATTTTTTCTTATATACATATATGCTCCTACCTTTTAAAGTGGGTTGAACTTGTATACATTAGGTTTTAGTTGTGAAGTTTTTTCTTTTTAATTTCTTGTCCAATTACAGGATATATGGTCTTTTGGTAGGGACGAAGGGTGCATACGAGGTCGGGTGTTTTTCCAGCTCCTATTCTTCTTAATCTTGAAGTTCTTCAGCTTCTGCAGCTTTTGTTGTGTTTTCTTTGACTTCTTCATCGTGAATAGCCTCTTTTTCTTTTGTTGCTTCTTATGCAAAAGTAAGAATATAAAACCAGGTATTCGCCGGGAATAAAGACTGACAAGGAGCGAAGTCGGTGTTCTACCCGAAGTAAGTGGGACTTTTCTCGCTCGAGCAAAGCGATAGGGACGGGAGTGTATACGAGAGGATAAAGAATAGAGACAAGAGTCTTAACGAGAAAGATATGAGACTGGATTGAAAGGAGAAAGAAAAGTGCGGTTGAAGCATGAAGGAGAGGCCCTTGACTGAAGGGATCTCGTCTTATGCTTACCCAGAAACTTCTAGTTCTTTTGACACTCCCTCTTAAGCTTGAAGTTATGAAGCAGCTTCTTTTCTTGTCTTTGTCCAATTCCTTAAAGTAGGAGAAAGAGAGCAGCATATAAAGAATAAGAACTGTCCTAAACTTCTTTCCTTTGTGCATTTTTTACTCTGGATCAAAATGCCTTTTTTATAACCCTGCTTTGCAGTCTAGGCTTGCTTTTTACATAAAGAAAGTATGCAGGCGAGAAGAGAGAGATGAGACTCGAGTGAATGCGAGAAGAGAGGGTAAGGAGGCTCACTTGAGGTACGATAGGTAGGAGAAGAGTGAGAATCGACTGTAAACGAAGCAGGGCACCCTGTTCTAACCGAAGTAGTTACGGCTGGCTGTTAAGGAGATAACCCTGAAATGGGACTAGACTGCTTATAAGGCGATAGAAAAGAAGAGAGAGCGTCCTTTATATATAATAAATTTCGCGCGCGAGAAGAGTATCGATTTGTTTGGGGTTGCTGCGGCTTGGAAGGCTCCCCCTTTTATGCTTCCGCAGAGAGACCCTCATCTTCTTCCGAAGAGAACTTGACTTAGTCTTATTCGTTTTCTTCTTAATCTTTCAGTTCTTCCGGCTGAAGCTTCCTTTGTTTGAGGTTATGTAGTTTAAGGGGAGGTTACGAGCTCGACCATGAAGAGTAAGGAGAAAAGGCTCGAGCATAGCGAAATAGATAAGCGCCCATGCTTACCCAGATAGCCCAGCACCTTCTTCCGAAGGAAGCCCATCAACTTCAGCGTCTTCTCTTGCATCTCTTGCTTCCGTAGATCCTGCTTATTCCGAAAGGATCCCACCATCTTCTAAGTATTCTTGTCTTGCTCCTATTGATCCTGCTTCATATTCTCAAGGCAGTCCATCAGATTCTGCATCTGCTGCTTCTTAGTCTTTGGTTTGTTCGAGCGAAGCATGGCACCAATTCCCTCATTCTTTTAGGGCGAGTTGTTAAACTTCTTATATAAATATATGGTAAAAAGTCTTCTCTTGTTGGTTCACTGATCGAACAAAAGCAAAGAAAAGTGGAAAAATCAAGGCATATCAAAAGGAAATTCAAATAAGAGGAGTTTCCTCAGTAGATTCATTCACGCTTTGTTGAAAGCTCTTCAGTTCATTGAAAGAGGGGCGAATGAACGCAGCAAAGAAAAACTACGTAAACTAGGCCAAAACATACCACCGGGAGCGGGGAGGAAATGTGTTCAAAGCGGGATGAAGGATCTACATATATAAGAAAGAATGCGAATGTTCTAGTTTGATCCTGGCTCAGAAGGGAGGTAAGGCTAGAAGGCAGAAAGTCGCGCTTTCTTAATAGGTAGTCGAGGCAATGCTCTTCATCTTTTCCAAGGGCGAAGCTGTATCAAGAAACGAAGGCGAAAACGAGCTCCCTTAGTAAGAGGGATGCGAAGACGATGAAGTTGATGGGCTATCTTGGTTCAGGGCATCCGTTCCACCCTTACTTTACTATTTTTGTTTCTTTATAATGCCGCCTATTTGACCCGAAACCAATCGATCTAGTGCCTCGTGTAGGTTGTTTGCCTATTTCTTTTCTTTTAGCCCCAAAGTCTTCTCCTTTACATGTGACCCCACCTCGTCCCCGGCCAGGGGCTTATCTCTACCGACAAGGCCAAGCATACTCCCGTCGGACCCATCAAGAGGAAAAGGCTCAGTCCCAACAAAGAAAGTAAGCCCTAGAGAAGTGGAATCGTAAGGCAAAGACAAAGAAAGGTTGAGAAATCAAGGAGGTGCATGCGTCAGGTAAGGAGCCTGAAGGGGGTTTATCCCGCCCAATATAATAAGATTGACTAGAATCTTATATCGACTTCTAAGATATGCTTTTCTCGTTTGATAAAACTGAAGCTTCTGGCACAGCATCTCCTAGGAAGAAGCCACGATCTGACAAGAAATATGAGGCTCTGAAAGAGACAAGGACATCCGAAGATAGGACAAGACAGCCAGACTAATTTTTGAGTTAAGATGCTCGAAGGAACTTGACTTATTAGTCGTATTTGAACTTCTATCTTGCCTGTGGCTTCATATTTTTCTTGTCTAGGGAAAGCTTTCTCATTGTCTTACCTTTGGAAAATTCTTATGTCCGAGAGATCTATAGTCTAACCTCACGCTTTCCTAGCGCGCCCTTTTGAAAACTTATCCCCTTTGTGCATTTGAACCTGCTGGATCAATTTGCCTATTTTACATCTCTTATTTATACAGTCTAGGGACGGATGCTTGCTTTGTTGGGCTAAGTGGAATGCCATAAACGGAGGACCCTAATAACAAAAAGAATAAAACAAGTGAGAATATTAAGGAAGGCCTTGACCGGATCCCCTCAACTTTTTCTACTGCCCCTTCCTTCGTGTCTTCCTCGTATTCTTCAGCTTACGCTTCTTTTGTTTGAGGTTATGTAGTTTAATGCATGGAAGAAAGTCTTGAGCAAACAAAGGAAACTTCTACAGAATAGTCTCAGCCAGAAGCCTCAGAATTACCGTATACATATATAAGAACAGAGATTGATTTGCACTAGAACAAAGAAAGATCCTCTATTTTTTTTGCCTCTACTTCTTCCCTTTTAGTCTACCCCCCTCCCCAGCCCAGCCTAGCGGTCGACAAAAAACCCCTTCGCCATCATACTGAAGTCGAGCATTTGATTTTTCCCGCGCTTTAAGCTCGGGCACATCTAGAGGAAAGAAAAGGGCAAGTACCAAAGGGAGTAAGCTTTGCCTAGAGCAGTTCAAACAACTTGAATGCCCGCCTGAGTACATATGATAGTGCAATCATCTGAAGACAAAGAGCAGTTAAATCCGAAGGAGAAAGGAAGCTCTGACAATAAATGATAAATTGCATAACAGAGTTCAAAAGAGTAAAGGTAAGCTACATGAAGGAGTAGGTCAAGGAGAGGGACATCTGAAGAAGGTACTACCATGCCCACTCATAAAAAGAGAAAAGCTACGACAAAGAGAGAAGATAAGACATAAGCTGGGTTAAGATGCTAAGATGTTAAAACACAAACCAGCTACATAAAACAAGGACTTCTTCAAACACCGAAGGCTCATACAGAGAGGCATCTTTAGACAGAAAAGTGGCAATGTGAACTGCCTTAGTCTGACTTTTCTTCTCCTCTCGCTAACACCTCCATCCCACAAGTGTCGTTTCTCTAGCTTTTCCCCGGTAAACCACCTGCGTACTTCTCCGCTCCCTCTGGTCTTTCTCGTCTCGTATGAACTCGAGCCTTTTTCCTCTTAAAATGCGTGAAATTGATACAATCTAAACGAAGAAACTAGGTCAAAATATAGCACAGGACATGGAGTGGGGTCGGCTAGAAGGGAGAGTTTACGAGGTCGATTGAAGATCTAGGTACGAAGGAAAGGAGAAGGAGATAAAGGCTCGACCGGAGGAAGAGGAGGTGAATACTGAAGCATGAAGTGGAGGAGATGGCCTCGATTGAAGAGAGAGGGTCGGAATGAGACCAGAGGAAGAGCTTTTTCGCCCCCCGTCTTCTTCTTATTCGTATTTTTCTTGGGAAGTCTCCCCATCATCTTCTGCTTCTTCCTCTTATGTCGTGTATTCTCCGCACCCCTCTTCCGAAGGAAACTCCCCTTATAGAGGAAAAGGGTAAGTCCCAACAAAGAAAGCCAGCTTTAGAGAAGTGGAATCTTAACACAAAGACAAGTCCAATCTGAAGAAAAAAGCTTATCGAAAAATCAAGTTGATCAAAGAGGAACACCCCCAGGCACGGATACCGAAGGAGAACGAGATCGACCGGTGGGGAGATAACCTGAAGTCATGAGGGCGAAGGGTCCACTCCAACCAGCAAAATATGATTATCTAGACCCCAATCTTGTCCTCTAATACTTGTTTTTTCTCCTTTGATAAAACAAGGCTTCCGACTCAACATCTGCTAAGAAGCACTCAAGCTCAGACAAGAAAGACAAGCCCTCATAGCTGACCCCGAAAGAGCCAAGCTCGTATTCTCCTTCTTACGAAGGGCTCCCATCAACTTATTCGCCGTCTGCGCCTTCTTTACCTACGTCTTCCGAAGGAAACTCGGATTATTCTTCTTTTGTGTATTCTCTTAGTGCCTCGACTCCGCCCCCGTCTGTTGCTTTAATTGATCCTGCTTCTTCTTCAGCCACTTCTTTTTCGTCTCCCAAAGGGAACTTGACTTCTTAGTCGTATAATGCTTCCCAAGGAAACTCATATTCTAAGTATTCATCGTATTCTCCCGAAGGCAGCCCATTATCTGTTTCATAGCCCTCCTATTTGCCTTTATATTATTCTTAATCTGAAAGTTCAGAAGCAGCCTCTTCTTCTACTTCGCCTTCTTTTCTGACAATAGGGGCCTGAAAATACAAATAATATTAAGTACGCGCGCGAAGAGAGAGTAGAGACCGAAAAGGCTAAGAGTCTTATCCAGGAGCAGAGGTTGGGAATAAATGCAGAGAAAAGGCGTCATTACCATATATAGTAAGAGTGCTCGAGTGTGATCCGAATATAAGGGGGGTTCGTCAGATGGCATCACCAAATGTTGCTATTTTGTCTTTTGCATAACGAGAAGACCAAATAAACCGGAAAAGAAGTCTAACATTCTGACTTTATCTTCAACTTCTTACTAGGGAGACTCTTCATCTTATTCTTCGTATTCTTTTTTCTTCTATTCTCTTGTTTTTTCGTATTCTTCTACTATGTATGTTTCTTTTTCTTCAGCTTCTCTTGACTTAAAGTACGTGCAATTGAGACGTTACGATTTAAGGCAACCTGCTACTACAAAGAGAGAAAGTTGGTTTCCCTTTTCCTTGGCTCCTGATCTGACTCCTCCTTGACTTAAAATGCGTGCAATTTTCGATAAGAAAAACTCCAAAAGCAGGAGAGAGGCTCCGCTGAAGCATGAAGTGGAGGACACTTGTGGAATCGACTGCTAAGGGCCCGGAGGCGAGAGAATCGGGGGCGACTGATAAGGAGACAGGGTGAAGACTGAAGAATGAAGGCGAGGAGATAGTGAAAGAGCGACTGAAGGATGAAGGAGATAGCTTAATAAGTGCTCGAACGCTAGTGCGCTAGTGAGAGGAGATTGCAAAGAGACTCGACTAAAAGGAGAGGAGATTCGGGCTCTACTGAAGTATGAAGGAGAGGGAGTTAGGAGAAAAGGCTCGGATGAGGTACGAAGACGAGGGAAAAAGGAGGCTCCGCTGAAGCATGAAGTGGAGGAGGTGAACGCTGAGGTACGAGGTGGAGGGCAAGAAAGCTTTGTTTTTTATGTCAAATTGATGTCTTCGAGAAAGCGTGAAAAACTTACAATTTCGAGAATCTAAAGGAGGAAACTGGGGCCAAATCTAGTATATTTAGGGCAAAATAGATGGTAAGGGGACGCAGTCGAAAGGGCGCACGCTAGTGAGACAGGGGGAAGACTGGCAAGGAGAGTGAGAGGAAATTGCTTCAATTTATCTAAAGCATATATGTATATAAGAATGAAGAAGCATCTTTGCCTTTGAGTATGTCCTTCTGAGACTGAGGGTGTAAAGAATTCTTTGTTTTTTCTCGCTTCTTTTTGTAGGAATGCTTGAGGTTAGACTTTCTTTCTCTTTCTCTGTTAGTTGTAATTCTATCTTGATCTTGCATCTTTTAAGCTCGTAGACATGAACTTGCATGATCTTTTAGGAGGATATAGGTCTCTAAGAATGCCTGGTTTTTCTCTTTTCTCGTTCTTTTTCGTTATCTTTCTGTCTTTCTTTTTTGCACTTTATCTGCTTCTCTCTTGCTTTTTCGGATAGATTGCATTTTCAAAAGGGCAGAAGTTTGACCTCGGGCAAGCTCTTTGATCGGACATACCACGAGGAAAGCTAGAAGTTGCATGAACTGGCAAAGTTGGACAGTCTCTCTTTCTGTTAGTTGGTACTTGATCTTTCTTTGGTTCTCTCCCTTTATCTGTAGCTTTCTTTGGCTGGGGATGGTTGTTTTCTACTGTCTTTCTTTGCAATCTTTTCTTATTTCAATGGGCTCTCTCTCATTCTTTGTTCTTTCTCTCTGCTCGCAGACATGCATTTTTTAATGAGAAGGGCAACTCTAGGGAATGCGTCTCTTTTCTCTTTCTTTTTATCTGCTTGAAAACGAGAGGAGAAAGCCTGGAAGGAGCTCGACTAAAAGGAGAGGACCCGGAGGGGGCGAGACTGAGAAGGATCGGGTTAAATAGTGAGACTTCAGCATGAAGTTGAGGAGATAGGATGCAGACTGTCGACCAGAGGAGAGTTTACGAGGATCGACAAGGACCCGGAGGCGAGAGAATCGACACTTGTGGACTCGACCGTTAGTGAGAGGGTAAAGACTGATAAGGAGAGAGGCTGAAACATGAAGACGAGGATTTAGCCTCGGCTGCTAAGTAGAGGAGAGGAGATAGTGAAAGAGCGACTGAAGAATGCTAAGGAGAGAGATGCAAAGGGTCTTAGAAGTCTTGAGTGGGATCCTGTTTTTTAGTATATTGGGCTACGCTCCTCTTCCTTTGGTCGATCTCGTAAACTCTCCTTCGGGTACCTCGCTTGGGATTTAATTTCTTCAATCCTGCTTTTCGGAAACTGGCGCATGAACCTATTTGATCGATTTGCCTTTCGTTGCCTTTTCAAGTTTCTGCTTCTTACGATTGGACTACTTCTCTAGGGAAAACTCTCTTTTTCTAGGGACGGATTCTTTTCATATATATAAAGTAAGAAGGATTTATAAAAGGCTCGAACATAAGTAGTAGAAAGAATAGAGACAAGAGTGAATACAAGAGTTCAAAGGCAGAGCTCGAGCAAAGCAAGACAAAAAGAATCGCCTGAAGTACGAGAGCGTGAAAAAGATGAGACTGGGAAGTAGAGTAGAGAGTTCCTCTTTTTTTAGGCACAGGGCTTCGTTTGGCATCGAAAAGATAGAGAGGGTCCTATAAGATCTACTCTTTTAGGCTTTTTCTGTTCTGCTTTATTTGAATAAGAAAAGGGACGTCACTCTTTACTTGAACTTTATACCATCTGACCAAGCTTCTTTACTTGGTTCATGCACGCACAAAGGTCGGCAGATTTGGCATTTCAAAGGGGGCGAAGTCCCTCTTTGGATAATATCTGGGGCGTCTAAGATTGAATATTCTAGCCCTTTTCTTTCAATTCTGCCTTGGGAACTGAAGAATGAAGGAGAGGGTTTTAATAGCTCGACTAAAAGGAGAGGGCCCGAAGGGGGATTGACCGAGGTACGAGGGAGAGGAGAAAGAAGTGAGACTCGATTGCAAAGAGAGGACCCGGAGGGGGATTGACTGAGTAACGAAGGAAAGGAGAAAGAAGTGAGACAAGAGTCTTCCAAAAATGGGGCGAAGACTGAGAAGGAAATAGGCTCAAATGCCACAATAAGGCAGTAAAAATGAGACCCGAAAAGAGACTGAAAATGGCAAAAGTGGAGCATAGGCCTCTTTCCTTTAGACAAAACAAGAAAGCTTCCTCGACATAGTTTCATCCCAAAGGCTTCTCTTTCTCGCCTTTTCCTTTAGGAAGATTTTGTTTTTTCAAGGAAAGCTAGGAAAAAGCACTACTTTATAGGATAAAAGTTCAAGTCTGGTAAGAACTCGAACAAAGTGAGAGGAGAGGATCGGGTGGTTACAAGCGACCGTAGGAGAGCGAAGCGAGGTCGACTGCCAAGGAGAGTGAAACGAGAGGGACAGGGGCTCGAGTGCATACGACCAGAAATGGGGCTCAACTGAAGTATGAAGGCGAGGCGAAAGAAACGAGACTCGACTGCCAAGGAGAGGAGATAAGCCCGAAGAGAGTAGAGAGGGCGAACGCCAGTGAGACAGGGGGCAAGTGCATAGAAAAGAAGCCAAACAAAGACAAGAATTTAAGCGAAAAATACAATGTCTTTTTCACTTCTTATACGAGAAAAGTAACCGAAAAAGCAAGAGCGGAGATGAAAAGAAAGCAAAATCAAAATCGCATCTCCCCCTCTCCCCGTAGAACTTCGCCCGACGGGCTTTTCACGGCCGGGCCACAAGTTACCACTCACGTCTAGTTACCTATCTCCGCATCTTCATACTTCGGTCTTCACCTCACCTCTCACTAACCTTCGAACTCGTCTCCTCTCTTTGCAATTGAGCTAATTAAACTAAGTTCTCACTCTTTAGCTTTCCAAACGAACTCTACTCCACAGGCTTATGGTCGGCTGGCGCGACTCGTCGTTGACTTAAAGCCAAAAGGACGAGACCCTAAAAAGGTTAGTGCACAGCAGAGGGCTGATAGAATAAAGCACATCGAAAGCAATTATAGAGATCAAATTAGCAAATCAATCAGCGATCTTACATACGTATATATCTTTCCTCTCTTTCAAGCTGCTTTCACTCCTATTTGACTTGCGCTTGGCCTTCTATATGTCCTGTTTTCCTTTGCAATTCACTTCTCTTTTGACAATTTACGAAAAAGAAAAAACGGTACAATTTAAGCAAAAAAATGCAAGAAAAGCTACCAAACATAGACGAAATCTAGATAAAAAGCAATAAACACGCTGAATTAAAGAAGTTCGTTTCAACCAAATAAGCCTCTCTTGCCTCAACTTTGAAAAAATGGTAAAATTTAAGACAAACAAAAGCATCGAAATAGTCTCTTTTCGCAAAAGCTCCTCTCTATTCTTCCGGGCTGAATTTAGTATCTAACCTGTTGATCTTATATATGTATATGGTAATAGAGATTTTTCACGCAAGATCCTGTATAAAGCTTACCCAAAAGGGTAGAGAGTTGAAAGGGTTTTACTTGTATTACAGCATCTTTTTCCTATCTTAGTAGTAAATAGGCTGCTCAACTTGCGCCCATACAAAGCGATTTTTTTATATACGGGACTCCTGTTCGACCAAAAGAAGGAGCTTTCTCTGCTTTTCTTTCAAACTTCTGGCTAAGTATACTTCCAAAGGCTTCATCTGATCCAATCTGATAGACCAGGCTCTTTCTATTCTCCTTTTGTCTTCGTGAATTCAACTCACTAACTGTCTTTGGTTGGTAAGAGAACGAAGACGGGGCAAGAGAAAACTACACCCCGACCTAGGTATATTAAATAGGATTGCGCTTTTGTTAGAAAGTACTGAGATTGTTCGGGAGATCCGGTCCACACCCGTTCTTTCCTTCCTTTAATCTTAGGCTGCTCTGCTATTACGCTAGCAAGTGAGCTAAGGCTCCAAGTACGCCTATCGTCGCGAATGCCCGAGAAAATGCCCCACTATACTGTTGATATCGTATAGTATTGAATGAGCAGAATGGAATTGAGTATGGCTTTGGCTTCCTTTCCTAGGCATTATATCATTTCACGCTATTTCACCCCATAATTTATTGACTAACTACGCTATAACAAGACGCTTCGGAGGAAAGGGCCATTTCCAGAATTGGAAAAATGAGAGATTACGTATGAGCTAGATGACGTCGACGAAGCATTTGTTGATCCACTCAATAAATTCGTCGAGCCTTTTTTATATCCTTCTTATCCGAGTTCCCTTCTTTCTTAGGTCCGAGACGGAAGAAGGTGCAGGTGCGCTTCTACTACTACATAAGCAAGGGAAGTTTCTATTTCTCCAGAGAAGAAGAGGGAGGGTAGTGGGTAAAGGAGAAAGATCCACAGCTACTGCTGGTTGTTGGTGACTATGAAACTTATCCTGAACTTTTCAATTCTGCAAGACCTGTTGTCGATGAAAGGCTCCTTTGTAAAGGTAAAGGATCGCTAGGGAAAGCCTTTATATATTGTGTATATATGGGCGCTTGGGTTAAAAGGATGGCAGAATTGTAGGTCAGTACTGGCTTTTGGTTCCCCTTTACCGGACCGATCGCAACAGTCTTCTTCCCCGGAACTCCTTCGTTATACTCTATTCTTTTCTTAAAAAAAGAGGGAGAATAGGCAAGCATGTTGAGACGAGAGCTTCTTAGGCTGGGGTGTGAGTGCGGCTCAAGAGCGTTGTGAACAAAGCAAGAGCGGCGCCGCCAGTTTCTTCTTCATCAAAAGCTCCTCCTATTCTTCCAACAGCTAAATATAGTCCGTCTGATCCTTCTTAATTTAAGAATTCAAATAACAAAGTAAGGTTGGCATGTTCTATCCTAAATACATTTTGCTATGTTCAACCAGGATGTTTACTTAAACTTCTTAATCAGGGAACTCCGGCCAGAATAAGAGGAAAGATTGGCATAACCACTACTATTTCATTCGAAGTTCTTGCCGTTGAAGAAAGAAGTCTTGCTTTATCCTGATTGTTTTCACCAGGCATAGCTGGGCTGGGATTCTTTTAGTCCAAGTACTGGCATCCCTTTTTGGGGAGATTTATTAAATTCTCAACACCCCTTCATGAGGCCCACTCCTATTCCTTGGCTTTTCTTTTCGCGAGGGTCTCTTTCACACCAAGATGCAGCAATTAAACATGCTTGATAAAATAAGAGAAGAGATCGCATAACTAACCTATGTGCCCTACCTAGTCACGCCGATCCCTATTCCTCCTCTCTCTTTGTTTCAGCCGAGGTTTTTTCTTTTCGTACGTGCTTCAGTACCCCCCTTTCTCCTGCTTCTTTATATGCAATACCACTTCGCACTTTCTCCTCTCTTTGCAATTGAGTCTCTATTCTTTCCCCTTAGCAGTCAAGGGTCTCTGCACCCTATTTCGTATGCACTCTTGTCCGCGATCCCTTGCTTGCGGTCGATAAATATCTTTCCTTCGGGCTTACCTCCTTTTTGTCAAGGCTACGCTCCTCCCCTCATCTTCATACTCTCGTTCGAGCCTTTCCTTTATAAACCCTTGGCAGTCGAGTTCTTTAAACCTTATACTATATATAGAAATATATATATGCTGCACAATTCTCTCATTATCTACGCCTCCAGTGAGTCTTCTAGGAAGCTTGGGTAGAAAGAAAGAGTCAACCTTTTCTGGTCAAAAGACCTCTCCTATTATATAAAGTAGGCAAATCGTCTGATCTAATCTTAAGAGAAGGGGCAGAAAGAAGTAAAGGGAGCTTTCTCTGAAGGGTAAGCAACAACGCCCTACCAGACAAGCCAGACATATATAAGGATTCTTTCTCCTCTTTCAAAGCATTTGCTTCTTTTTCTTATATTAGAAAGAAAGCTAGCCGGCAAGAGAAGTTACCAGGGCGAGTTACGCATCGTTTTCTCGCAACTCCTCGTATGCAAACAAAGATTTCTCTAGCTTGACAAAAGGTTCCTACTCTCTTGCTCTCTTGAAAGTCAAAAATGAGCACTTATAAAAGCAACAAAGAACAAAGAATCAGACAGAATAGAGAAAGTCTCGGCTGGCTAAGGTTGAGTTATACCTACAGTCCTCTATACTTACTTCATAATACAATAAGAAGAGAAGCTAAGCGTAAGTGGGGATCGATCCCTCATCAAGAAAGAGCGGCGGAAGAAAGAGGAGATGGTTCTCAACGCACTACTCGGTCTCCGACAAATAAACTTCTTATGAAGCTAGCTCTGCTGGATAGACGCTAAGTGTCAGTAAGGAAGCCCTTGAAGTGGTGGACGGATGCGTATGAAGAAGATGATGTGCTAGTCTTACCAGACACGTATACAGGACAACGGTCGTTGAAGAAAAGCTATCCGCCATATCTGTGAGAGTGCGGCTTATTAAAGAAATTTCTTTCTACCCACTACCAAACCTAAGGCTGTCAAGCTAGAAACGAGTTATCTCGCTTACCGGACATTTACTAATTAGAAAAAGGTTGAGTTTGGGCTCCCTGGAATCATTACATTCTTTCATCTTGTCTTGTGTCGAATCATTTCAATTAAAAGGTGTAGTTTCTTATCGGCGCTTTTGAGTTTCCTTTGGTTATAGAATTCCTATAGTTAGTGAGGGGCGAGAAGATCATAAGGTAAAGGGCGCTCTACTAGCATAAGGCGTGAGTCATAAAGCAAGTAACTACATCGAAGAAAAGTCATCTTTTTATCTTTCCCTCTTATCCAATTAGCCCTTAACTCTTTTTTATATCTATACGTTACATTGTAAGAAAAGTCCCTCCCTCTTTCTAAGGACTTCCGGCTTCAGTAAAGAAAGGGTAAGCTTTTCTTCTTTCTTATCTATTGCTCTCGGATATGGTCTTTTTCTTAAGAAGCAGGAGGCTCCGTGCTCTCTTACTCGCTTGTTTCTTTCATCCCTTCCTTTTTCACACGAATTTGCAAAAGAGCGCCTGTCAGCGGGCGGTAAAATAAGTGAATTCGGGACAATTCTATCGGATGAAGCCTATGATATGAAGCAGCAACAAAAAATGATGCTCATGTAAACAAAGAAAGGGCCCTGCATTAGTCTCTGTATCTATAGGGTTGGGAAACCACTTTACAAAGGACGGGACTTCCTCTGGGAAAATTAAGGGAAAGGATCACTTCTTTATCTTTACAGGGAAAGCCTTTCATTAAGCAGCCAAAGATTCTATAATATCAGAAAGTCAGATTTCCACGAGTACGTAAAAGAGAAATGTTCAGCAAAGCTCTCCCCGAGCTAGTTACTAGTGAAATGTACTTTACAAATGAAAATCTTTTTAAAACCCTAAGCGCTTTTTGGTATTAAAACAAGACAAGAAATCTCATTGCTGACTCGAGACCCACCCAGATGCTTCTTTATATATGTATATATTAAAAGGGAAGCGCTCTCAGAAGAGAGCGACCGCTATTAATGAGAAAATCCTTGGGCGTGAGTTTTGTAATAGGTGTCTTATAGGCGAATTTGACTTCTAGTTAAAAAAAGTTTCTTGATATCATAAAAAGAGGGGGTTTCGGTATTGACATTGACTACAAAGAGGACCCTTATACATGTGTTGGTTCTAATTTGAGGGAGATTTATTGCCCTAGGTTTAATCTAATCATCAAAAAGATTCATCTTAATATTTACTTTCAAATGTGGAGAAATTCCCCTGCTAGGTTAAAAGAAAGGACTTGCCCGCAGAAGGAAGATAATGAATCTAAGCAGCTAGTTTTGCACTGTTCTTTACTTTGATACAGTAAAGGACGAGGACATTCTGAAGAAGGGGTGGTACTATAAGGACGAGCGAGCTTCTCACCCGCGGGAAAACTTCTTGTGCAGTACGCTTAGAAAAGAAAAGGGTATAAAGACAAAGCCGTGATAGGATTAGATCGAGATAAATAGTCATTGAATTGCTGTATCGCATCAATCAATAGAATTTAATCGTAAAAACACCAGTGCTTTCTCGTCAGAAAGAGCTTAAGTAAGAGGCCTTGCTAATGATGTCTAGCGGGAAAACCGGAGAGACGTCGCGTAAATGGACATAGAATGAAACCTTCCTCTCTTTATCCAGTGAAAGGGGTATTGCTGCTGAAGTCTGTTTCAAGGGGAGCAGAGAGATGCGGTCGGCTTACTAACTTAACTAATAGGAATAGGGATCCAATCGGGCGAATGTGGCAAATGAAGCAATAACTCACTTGAAGATAGCGCCTATCGTCCACGGATTTCGAGAAAGTAAAAAGCATCCCCCCATACAGGATGAAAAAGACCACCGCAACACCAGAGCATGCGCATGCACGTAAGAAGGGATGCATCGGACGAAGACAAAAGATGGGATTTATCCTCTCCCGAGTGGCTTTTACTAAACCAAGTGGACCCAAATTCCTACCCTCAAAAAGAGCTTAATTCCAAGGCAAAGGATGATACAGGCACTTTCTGACCCGAGCATTTCTCCTTTTTTAAATCTGTGCTTGCTGGCTTTTAATTGTCTATGATATGTGCAGCTTGATGAGCGAGCTCTTGACGTTCTTATACGCATTTAGGGACATTCATTAAGGCGCGAAGCTCCCTGCTCGCCCCACCCTACTGTTATCTCTTCTAGCATCAATCCGTTATGCCCACGCGCTAACAAGCGAGAGTTCACTCAACCTATTCACAGCGGCCTATTCCCTTGACTGACACTTCTTTCTCCTATGAGCTTCCCATTCCGCAGAAAGCCCGCCCGCTGTCGGATCAACCAAAAAGAAGGAAGTCTCCGGCCTCTTGTTTTATCTCATTACGAGATCCCCTTCTCGCGAGTTTTCCTTGCTAAGAGAGGGCCTGCCCCTATTTCGAACTTCCTAGAGGGTTGTTTACTAGAATTATTCCGTAATCCCTATTAGTATTTAAGGCACCAGACGGGGCTGATATAAGTATACTCCCTCTGAATGGGCTTTTCTTTAACCTTAACCTTTTCAGACCCACTTTCATGGAATCATATGAGCCTGATATATATATATAGGAGTGGGACTCTTTGACTTCCAAGGTTCCGCGTACTTAGGCGCCAAGGGCGGTCGCTTGCCAGACCAACTCATATATTTTATGTCTGACTTGCAGGGCCGCATAGCTTTATTCTATGCCTTGGCTTTGTGACGAATACTCTACAGGTATAGGACTTCATAGGGCGCTTTTTGACAAAAATTGAATAATCAGAAAAAGGGGGGGGGGGGGTAGAACTTGAATTGCCTGATAAGATCGAAACGAAGACATCTATACAAGGCTTCTCAATCCCGATCCAACTACTTTCACCCCCACCCAGGAATGTGTCACCAAACCCCGACCTATCTTTTTCAGAGAAGCGCCTTTTGGGCTCATGCTGTCTTCTTTATTGAACAAGAGGGCAGGCGTGCTACGGTACGGGGCTTTGTATTGGAAAAAGGTGTGGTAACGAGAGAGACAGACGTGAGGAAGTCTGTCCAATATAGCATAGTAAAAGAAAAGCACGAAGTTTGGTCCTGGATGGACTTAGCTTGTGAACAGCAGGAATTTAGGTCGTAGCGCTTGGCCCCTCGGGGTCCTGTTCCCAGAAAGAATGCCACCTCAAGCTAGGCAAGGAAGAAGTAAGTCCCATACCAAAATAGGAAGCTGTCTCCGGATCGACATTGATTCTTCGTCTATCGGAAAGAGTCTACGCCATCTCTTCTTCCCCTACTCTTGCCCACAACCGTGCGTTTTGATTTGAAAAATTCTTGCTTGAGAACACCCCTCTTTATCTATACAAACCGTGGAGAGTTAGTCTCATTTCGTTAGGAAGAGACTTTGAAAGCATAGTAAAAAGCCTCCTTAAGCCATCCCTGCTACGTAAGATAAGGTACCTTTCCGTACAAGCAAGAGCGGTCTGGTAAATAAGAAGGATCCTCTAACATGGCTTGTGGCTCACCACCAAAAGCATCTGCCTCGACGTCGCCGTCTCTTTCTTCGACTACTGCCATTTCCTCTACGCGCCTCATTTAAATAGAGTCTTGGGGAGTAGTCGGCCCACTTTCCTCTTTCTTTGATGAAACCTTTCAACTTAACAAGTCTAACAACCTAAGAAGAGAAAGAAAGCTTTTATATAAAGACTCCCAACTCTCTCTGCTCAGTGGAAGAGAGCTAACCTCACTCCTATGTACAAGAACAACGTCTTTTGACTGTGACCTATCATACATAATGCCAACAAACTCAATAGGAAACAGCAGATTTTTATAGACTTATAGGAAGAGGGGGCGTATAGGCCCACCCATCTTAGTCTGACAGGTTAAATCAGACGCGGGAGTATACTTACAAGACCTGTCACCCGCTTAGGCAAGAGGATTCTGAACGAATATTATAATTCTGGGCATAGGCTCTTCCTTCTTTTTCTGCCGTGATTCTGCACTTGGGTGAGTGAGTGCCTTAAACCAAAAGGAGTAGCTGAGGCGTGAGCTGTACCAAAGCTAAGATTAGGGTTCACAATTCCTAAATGATCTGGCCATGCACCTCAATCGTTGAAGTTTTTCCCTCGGCCTAGTGAAGTTTCAGGAAAAAGGGGAAACTTTTAAGGCAATCCTCTAATCTATTAACGGGGCTCTGTTCAAGGATTTGGAAAAAGCCTAAAGTAAGTTGTCCGACTTAAGACTTTCTTTATAGCCTCGGAGTTGGGGTTAGACTTGATTTGGGAAGAGTGAGGCAGGATGCTCTAATCCACTCAAGCTTTATTACGCACGTCTAAGGGATGCTCGGAACAAAGCATTGGAAGGATCACTACCTTCTAGAGGTGGGTGTGCCACAAGATAAGCACTGCCATCAGTGTCAGAGAGGATACCCTCTTCTTTAATCGCGAATGGCTTTCTCTTTAATTAAATAAAGAAATTCTTAGAATTAGGCCCTCTTTGGTTTGGAAAAGCTCTACTAACTCTCTTTCTTTCTGAGATCTATCCCCATTTGTCGAAGATTTATGGGCATATTCGGCGTGCCAGCAGTTGTCCGCCCTTTGCTCTAAAAACGACATACGAGTGTAAAACTCTTCCCGCATCCAGACGTAAGCATAACATAAGTACTAAAGCACACCCCTTTCTTTGAGCGGTCTTCCTCTCCTTACGTAGAGTCCTATCGAACCTCGGCTATACACGACGCTCCTGAGCGAGTGAATAAATATAAGAAGAAGGAAGTCAAATACCCACCCTAGATTCCAAAAGCTACTGTTGGAAGAAAGAAGAATTCAAGTATTGAGCTTAGTAGGTAAGTGCTCACTAAAAGAAAGAAGGGGACTCCTTACTCTTTTTGTCTTCGTCGCATTCTAAGTCCTCATCCTAACCGTTTCCAAGCCAGGGTAGGTTATCTCATTGGGCATGTATTTACATGATCTCGGCTCCTTTCGAACCCCCTCTTTTCTTTGATTGCACGGAAGAACTTCCCCAATTCTCTTCTCTTTGCTTTTCTGTAAACAGCCTCGGCGGATGCTCCCGCCTATCTATATACAGGAAGGTAGTAGGAGGATTCTATTCTCCTTTTCAGCGCTCCCATTTAGGATCTCGAAAGAGCTCCTATGAGAATCTTTAGCCCTCAACAAGACTTACTCGTCAACAAGGCAACCTCCGCCGCTTGATTCCGGCAATGCTTCGAAACTCCTCTCATTAGGAAGAGCTTTTGCACGCTGTGATTGGGTTCTTTTGGCTCATAATATCTTATATATAGTAAGTCTTTTGCTCACACGGATACTCACAACAAACGCTGGAGTGGGAGAAGATAAGAGGAGCATGGCCCGCTTCAAGCGCCTATAGAAGATAGATGTGTTAAAGTTCTATTTAGTGAGGGCCGTTCGTCCTGTCCTTTCTATCTTTTTGCCTTTCTTTACCTTAACCTTAGGGAGACGGCTGGCGAGGGCGGCTTGGTAAGCAAGCTACCTTAAGCATTGGAAAAAGCGTAAGACCTGACTGAATGATAGAGAAGGCGGTCTCCGACTTCAATGGCAAGGGAGAGCAATTTCAAATATGATCCTTCCTGCCTTAATTTACCAAGATGATTACGAATGAAGACATCTCTAATTGTATCGGAATAAGAAAGTAACCAAATCGGCTTGTACTGCTCGACACGCTTGAAGAAAGGGCAGAGTGTGGTTCCGGGGTGGTCTTTTTCGGATAACAATGTCTAGAACGGGGTAAGAAACCTCTGATTGGTTTTCCCTTTGAAGCAAAGTCTTTTTTCTTTCTATATTACTATATATAGGATAGTGGTCTGCTTTCAAGATCGTTGACTTGCACCTTTTGACAATCTGACCTGACTTGTTTAAAGTAAGGGGATCAAAGATGTTAATAACGTCCGAGACGCCCTATAGAATAGAAAGGTTTGTAGAAAGTGGCTCCTTCTAATATGTATGCTAAACCTAAAGAAGTAGGCCTAAAAAGTTTGTAGTTTAAGGCCCAGAGCCTATACTTTGTTCTGCAAGAATGGCTTCTCTGATGAATTTCCGGGGCCTCTCGATTCTCTTTTGTTTTCTTTTTATAGGATTTAGGTGCTTACTGCTCGTTCGCTGTTTACTAAATGATCCCACTCTTTATAATTAAATCTAAGGTGAGTAGCCCAAGCGTAATCTGCCAAGGCAGGTCATACATATACTACTGTTATAGGAACTTCTGTACGATCCCGGTATTTACAGTTATAAAGCGCCTTCTTAAGATATGATCTAAAAGCTCTCCTTTATACCAACCCCCGTAATGTACTCAAGAAATTTATGCATTTCAAATTAGGTTCCTATTCTATGGTTGCGATTCCTTTTTGACAGAGCCAGACTTATTGAAAGATCCCGTTGGTGTGCATCCAGCCGGAGTTGAACCAGAGCAAAAGAGTTTGGCCAATCTTGCTTTTAGTTACGCGCTTTACCGCTCCGCCGTGGCTGTTTGGTAGGGATATTTATACAAACATACAAAGCGAATAGCCCAATTCCAATTGAACTGCAATCTTTAAGATAAATCAATGCAATTTATTAGGAGGGAGTCATGAAAGGAGATCCATTCAAACTCTAGATTTTCTAATGGAGAGAGATTAAAAATGCCCCATATTCCTCAGATTCACGGAGTTAAGCAAGCAGCTCATATTTCATGACCACGATCCCAGGTGCCACAATCTTTGTAGCAGTCTGCCCGTATTAACAACCAAAATCTCAATCAAATTGAGAGGCTATCTCACTATACCCGCGAATTCTCCAAAACGATACGTCTGAATAAATGCTTATAGCTGGGAGATCAATAGGACGGCGCCTATACCTAAAAAAGAAAGAGGTATTGGTTGATTCTATTTGTAATGTTAAGCAAGAGGAAGTTAATTAAAGAGCAAAGGAACGAAGGAAGGATAAGATTGGGGAGAGGAGAGGACAACATCCATAACTAAGCATCTTGCTATATCTATAAAGAGAGGCAGCACGGCAAGATTCTTTGGCCTTACATTACACAGGGGTCTTGAAGGACACTTTAACTAATTTCTAAAATTAGGACGCATTTCGGATAGATCTTCGGAGAATTTCGGACCGCGGCATAGTCTCCTCCTGTAACCGCTCTCTTTGCACGGGAGCAAGCCCCTTGAATAAGGATGCTCCTTGATTAAAGCTCAAGTGCTTTCGGATGGAGCGTACGATCAGTAATCTTCATCATACATAAGCGAGAAGTTAAAAATCCATCAAGTCTTCTTGGACCAATCTTTAGCACGTTCTGCTCGTTCAGCAGTTATCATTGCAATAAAACAAGCTATATTTTATTAGTTCGATAGCGGGTCTCACCCCTTCGGTGTTTGAAGTCGATCTATGTCTACTTTATAAAAGAAAGGCAGCAAAGAAACTTCCGAGATTTACTTCAGCCCTATCAATTTAAACCAAGATTGAGCCGGGTACTTACATTAAGGCATAGCATAGCACGCCGAATTTCAGGATCTCATACTTACATTTCGTTGAAAGGACCTTTTCAAGGGCATCAATCAGCCTCCGTCTTCTTTTAATAAAATTGTTTTTTTGAAACTTCAAGGACCCTATCTATTAAAGCTTGGATGCTCTCCTTTGGCCAGAAAGGCAAGGGCTGCTTTCTCGCCTATCAACCTTATATACGTAAAATTTAATCAGCAAGAAGAGGTAGGAAAAGGGATGACCGTTGACGCCTTCACATGCATATATTAGTACGCGAGAGGGAGAGAGGACCCGAAGGAATTGATACCTCGACACTGCTTAGTAGAGGAACGAAGTGTCGACTGCCAAGTAGAGAAAAGGGCGCCAAAGGTCTAGTCATTCATGTCTCGTTTAGACCCCTCTTTTCAGGCTTCGTCTTTATTTACAGCCGTTACCACTTCGTCGGGCTCTCTCCTTGCCAGTCGAGTCCTCCTATACTTCTTTCTTTCTAGTGGAGCTTCCTTCCTTTATCGTAAGAAGAGCCAGAGTCTTCTTCGGCGTACTCCCAGAGAAGGGTCGCTTGCTATTTAGCACTTCTCTCTCCCTTTTGTTTGCCATGGATGCTAGTCGTCTTATGCTGCTGCGTGATCGAGCCACTTCATTCACCACACACACACATTTAATGCTAATTCCAAAAGCATGGAAGGACTAGGTTCTGTTCGAACAGATCATGAGTTTTCCTAGAAGCTTCATTCTTCACTTTTCATATATTTTAACCTTTAACGCAAGCTCTTTTTCTAAGAAATAATAGGAAGAGAGTTTCTTTAGAGCCACGGATAAGCCGAGGAAAAACAAGAGTTGTAATAGCCGACAGCTTTATACGTTTCCTAACTAAGTAGACCTTTTTACTTTGTTTTTTGATCTCTTTTCTTTTCGCATCTTGTTAATCTCTTTGCCTTTCTTTCTTCTTTTTCTTAACGAATCACTCTACTTCTCACTCACCTTTTGTTTGTAGGGGCTGGGTCACTGAGTTCATCTTAGGAGAGCTGGGCGTGGTAGTATGTGAATTCATGTTTAGGGACGGGAGGGGCTCGATTGGAAAGAGTTGAGTTCGGGGGTTAGCTCGAGCAAAGCAGTTTGTTAAGATCTCGTGTGAAAAAGAGAGAAAAGCAAGCCAGAGTAGACTTTTCCCGAGGGCGGTAAGAGCTTTCTAGTATAAAGATGCCAGAGTCCGTTGCTAGATTTACGGGCCAAGCATAGAGGGAGCCTTTCCTTTGCCCAAGCCCTTACATCGCCCCCCTTTATTGACTTTCATTACCGACCGGCGCCAAAAGACTTTCGTGCCTTATATATGAGCCGCCGCGTCTGTCTCTTTGAATGTATTAAAGTAAAGCGACGCAGCACCCTATTGAACCTCTCTTCTCATATCAGTTAAACGGACTTCTTGTTCCGAAACCTTGGACGGGCATTCAATTTCAAGGGAAAGTAGCGAATTGGTCTAATAAAAAGAGTCAAAGAGGAGTTCTTCGTAAATGGATCCTAGAAGTTACCTTTTACTCAGGGGCGAGCTCTAAAGAACCAAAGGCACCTTTGGGCATTCTTCTACGTTTGTTTTCTTGTGCTGTGGTCGCGTGCGTCTTCGCCTTGTCTCACGTATACAAAGAAGAAGGGCATCTTCGCGCCTTTCATCCGCCGCATGCATAGCCTGATAGGTCTGGGTAGGTAGGTTGTAGAACATTTCGGATCAATCGAGTACAGCAGAAGGTTCATCCCCTTTTCTTTTATTTCTGTAGTGATCTCTTTGTCTTCAGAAGGCATGCATCGAGATAGGTCCCGCTCCCCACGATTCTTCCTCTTGTGTTTTAAAGATGGAGCGGAGCAAAAGCCACGTTCGAGCCATGCTTGGGGTGAATTTATCTATTCCCAAGGGCCCGCTGCACCTTTTTCCTTTAGAAAACGACCTCTTCGCCAATTTGACATTTTAAGGATCTTTTCTTCTTGGTTTCAGGGCTTGATTCTTAGAGTTAGAAAGCGTCTAAGGCAACTCCGTTCTTTTAAAGCAATTCGCTTTATGGAGGTGTGTGTTGGAAAAGTTGTTGCTGAAGTCGATTGCGCCTCGGTTGTAAAAGCATAGGTAGGCTGACTTTCTGCTGATCCGGGGTCAAGCCTCGCAAGCTAGGAAGAAGTGGGTAGGCTTTCTGAACGTCAAAGGACAAGTAAAGAAAGGTAAGTAGACTTTACAAGAATGTGGGCCATCTAGAAGAGCCAAGTAAGCCGAGAGATGGAACGAAGAGAGAGGTATGGTCCGATCTAGGGCGCCGTTCTTCATAGGGGTGGCTACGTGAGTCAGTCTAGAGGTCGTGATGCAATGAGTTTCGAAGACAAAGAATTGGAGGGAGAGTCTTCTTTGCTAGGGCGTTGTTTCAAGGCTGCTCTAGCTAAAGAGTGTAAATCTTCTACTTAAAGTTGTTATCTCTTTCATGTCTGCCCCGCTTTTGAGGTATGCTTCGCTATTCCCCGAGGAGTCTCGAATCAAAGTCTTTGTTTTTCGAAGGAAGTTCACTTTGCTTTTGTGTTGGCGCATGCGAAGACCCACCCCGCTCTACTTAGAAGACAGATCTTTCTAGAACTGACTGTATGCACTATAGATAGGAGTGAGTCGAAAGAATGCATCGAGCAGGTCGTATACGCAGGAGTAGCGTGCCTTTGTGAGTGAGGGAAGTCGATGCAAGGTCTTATCCCTCCCCTCTTTGTAAGTGAAGCTCTTTCCTCCTTTTCTTTTCTTCTCTGAGATCCCCTTTTCTTTGTCTTTTTTTCTATGTTTCACAGAAGACTTGCCTAGTTCGAAGTGAAGCAAAGGGTAGACTGAGTTGTCTCAGGTAAGGTAGGACTCGGCTTCTTTTATATATGTGTAATTCTTAGACTGCAAGAGAAGTGCCGGGCAGCTCAGTTGCCAGGGAAGAACCTAAGAAAAGGAGAAAGAATTGAGGCTCGAGACAAGTTCTCAAAGAAGATTAAAGAAGAGAACTTCGAGAGGCAAGAGGTAGCGCGAGGGGAGAAGCCAGCCAGCTTGTACTAAAAAAGAGAGAAAAAAAGAACAATATAAAAAGAAGAAGTAGAGAAAGTTCCAACAAATAGAGTGCAAAAAGAAAAAGACAAGAGTCTTAACGAGATAGATAGCAAGCACGCAGCGGGATCACATATAAACAAGAGGGAGAAGACTGGCAAGGAAGAGAAAGGCAAGTAAGTCGAAGTGCCGTTGTCTGAGAAAGCCTTGTTAATTATAGAGGATAGGAGACTTTCTAAAGTCGAGGTCAAGTCTGGTCAAAAAGAAAGAGGAGTGAAGACCTTTTACAGTTTAGCCTCCTCTATTCACGTGGAATTTCCTCGGACGAATTTCATGAAATTTATGCACAAAGCGGCTTGAAACCGAATCCCTGGGGTGAAAGAGGTCTAGCTCTGAGGTGAGTAGCCGCCTATGAAGCTGCTATTGATTAAGCTCAAGGTCAGATTGGAAAAGCCATGGATCAAGCAGGTGAAATCGAGACAAAGGCGAAGTAGACTCTAAAAAAGAAGTCGAGATTCAAATGAGATATATGTCCGCCTTACAAAGCGCGCTTGCATATCCTATGAGATTGTTGAATTAGTTAAAGTCTACCGCCTTTGACTGCCTTCCTCACCATCGGGGACGGACTCTTCTAAGCATTTAGTCGTCTCAGTTACCGAGTGCACATAAAAGAAAGAGTTGAGGACTGGAATGTAAGATCACATTACATCTTTGACAGTCCTAACGATCAGAAGATGAGAGCGAAAGTAGAAGGAAGCTACTCCTTTAAGACGAGAAAAGAGTGAGTCTATATACAAAAGTTCTATATACAAGAGCCTTTCAATACAAAAGAAAACCTAGATTCTGGAGCAAGTTCCCTTGGAAGAAGAAGCTCTGGCTTTGGCTGAAAGTCTTGCTCGAGCCTTTCTTTTGACTTTCTTTAGTTATAGTTAGACTTATGAATGAGAAATTTCTATGCTTTTCTATCCTACTACATAAGCGTCGATACAACAGAAAGAGTGGGAAGAACTGCGCCAGGCGCGGCTCATAGCGTGTAAAGATCTGCTTTCTTATTCTAGTTGAACTAGAGTCAAAGAGGGCGTAGAACTTGTGGTAATCGAGCCTCTTTAGATAGAGAAAAGACTTGAAACTGACTATGAGAGACTTGACTTTGCGCCTGACAGCTTCTGAGAAAGCACTAGAATTAGAGCGGACAAAGGAAGAGCGTAAAAGATTTGAAATCCTTAGAAAACACCACCATTCTTTTTGGCCGAAAGATCATCATGATTATATACGTGTATGGTAAGAAAGACTTTTCTCTTCATTTTCCAATTGCTTGAACTGAGGATTGCACACATATAGGGCTGGGACTGAGACTTTTCAAGCTGCTTTCACTCCTCTCTTTTGACAATTTACGAAAAAGAAAAAACAAAGGAAAAGAAGACAAACAAAACAAGAAAAGACAAGGGTCAGATCCACCAATGCGAGAGAAGAGAAAAAAGCACAACAAGTTCCAAAAGCGTAGGCCGAAAATAAAGTGAAATCAAAATGGCATCTCCCCGCTCCACCTTTCCTCTCCTTTACAGTCGAGCCTAACTCCTCTCTTACCACTCTACTCTCTTCACGCTCCTCTCGCTATGCTCGATCTCGTTATCTCCTTCTCAGTCTTCTCGCAAGACTTCTTTCCTCTCGAGGTCTAATCTCTCTATCGCACTTTCAAATCCAAGGCCAATTCTACTGCTCCAGTCACTCCCACGGGAGTCGGAAATCAAGTGGGATCCTTAGGATTAGCAGTGCGAAGTAAAGATCCAAAACTGACTTGAAAACTGACTCGTCGAGCTGAGTCGAATTCAATCTTTCTTCATCATTCTTATATACGTATATGGTAAGAGATCAGTTTCAACAAAGAAAGCAAGAAAGGAGGCTCTCTTTTTGACAAGAAAAGGGAGGAGAAAGAGGCTCCGCTGACAAAGGAAGTAGAAGAAGGTGGCTCTACTTTTGAAGGAAAGCTTAAAAAAAGGAAGAGATTCTAGAAGCATTTGCTCTACTTGCCCTTGTCATTTTCAAGTTAGTTGCTGCTTCTTTTCACTTGTCTTCTCTTTGACTTCAGATAAGACTTCTATAGATCTTACTTGCTCTCTTTGGTACTTACCCTTTTCCTCTTCTAGAACACCGCCCGCTCCTAACAAAAAGCTAGTGACTAGGTTCCTACAAACAAAGGGTACGAAACCAGCCAAGTGATGTCAGATTAAGATGCCAAAAGAAAAGAGTTGAAGAAGATGCGAGCAGAATCAAAGGAAAAGAGACTTCGTAATTCTTAGTATCAAACTCAAAGATGCTACTTCATTCTTATATACGTATATCCCTTTCCTACTTTTCCAGTTGATTGGACTGATCTTTGGCTGCAGATTAGACTGACGAAAGGAATCACTCTCCCCGCTTATGAAAAACGAGCAAACTCTTCCCCTGCGGAGTCGTCCTCTTCTCGAAGTTAGCAAGCTCACCCCTCTCTTGTCTAATGCTGCTGCTTCTAGACCTAGAGCAATTTAATCTTCTTGCCCTTCTCATTCTCAAGTTCAGGAAACTGCAGATATGAACAACGATTGGAACGACAACGCCGAAGTAAATGGGTGGAAATCTTATCCACCCTGCATTCCACACCGAATAAGAAAGAACACCTCGAGCCTTAACGCAGCCAGCCCTTCTTCCGAGACTGCATAGTCCACTCCCACGATTCACACGCCAGCATTATCTCAGGCTGCGGTGAATCCCCGATCCCTAGGGTAAGTGAGAAGTCGAGTGCAGCTAGAAGAAAGTCAAGATGCGAAAAGCAGGAGAGAACTTCTTACGTACCTTCATCAGACTTCGGTACAGACTAAATCCCCAACTTGGCAGTCGAGTACCAATCTTCGGGCTATCTTCCTAGGGTAGAATCGAACAAGGCTACGCTCCTTAGGTCTTCTCTCCTCAACTTCATGCTGAAGTCGAGCTATTTAAACCTCGTCACTAACGTCCTTCACCCCTCTCGTATGCACTCGAGGTATATATTTCCACAAGTGGTCCTTGCTTGTCGATGCGATTCTAATTCAATTTCAATCCACTCTCTCTTAGCAGCTGACCCTCTTTTACCTTAACTTGTCTGAAGGGGTGATCCGTTGTGCTATTATGCCTTTTTCATAATGAGATAACAAAAGAAAAGATGACTTTCGAAAAGGACTCATTCTTTCTGTCCTGCTCTCTTGACTTTGCTTTTCGTTAACCTTGCCCACTCGTTAAGACTGAAGGCTCTTGCTTTATATACTACGCATGGATTTTCAAAAGATGGAGATTAAAGAAAGGCAGATAAAGTACTAACTAACAGAGGTTGATGCAACTCCTCGCTTTCTTTCTTTTTCACCTCTTTGCTAACGCGTTAACTCTCTTCACTCGTTAACCGCAGCTTGCTCTATCTCCTTACCCGCTCCTTGTCAGTCGACCTCGTTTCACTCTCCGATCCTTTTCAGTCTCTCTCCCTTCGGGCCCTCTCTTTTCAATCGAGCCTCTCTCCTCACCCTCTCCTTCTAGTCGAGTCCCACTTCGGGTCCTCATATTTCGGGCGAGCCTCTCTCCTCATTTTCGAGTTGCTGCTTCTTTTCACTTTCCATTCGAAAAAAGCGCTTTCTTGGAATCTCGTGCTTTCTTTATCTTTTGCCTCTTCTATTTTAAGTTCTCTGTCTTTACGTTTGGAAAAGTAAAGAGAGCAGCTAGTGAGAAAGAGAGCAGCTAGTCGAACCTCAAACCTGACCCTTTTCGACTTCCCTTTGCCTTAAGATTGCACTTGTCTTTGGCTGCAGATTTCACTTCTCTAGGGAAAGATGAATTCGGATTGAGCCTAGCCAAATTCATGTCTAAGAGCTGACCCTTTTCCTCGCTGTTCTGGCAACCTTGGGCTGAGGATTGGACTGATCTTTGTACTCAGCGAGGTATTCAAGTTGAAGAAACTTCTCTAGGCTGAAGATTACACCTCTATCTAGACTCTTTCCTTACTGCGCAGAACTCAGCTATGGAAAGCTTGACTTCTCTCATTCTCTTAACTTTTCAAGTTCATACAACTTCCTCTTGCAAATAAATGGAAACGAAATAGGAAGAATCTTATAACTCTTTTACGTTTTATAGAAGTTATGAAGCTGAGTCTGCTCTTGGGTGCAGATCCTTGGAAGTCGACTAAGACTTCGGCCTAGGCTACTTGACAGTTGACTTCGTCCCTTACCAGTTTACTTTCACTTGCATATCTGCTTATAAAAAGCAAAGAATGAGAGCAAGAGAAAGCTCAAGTAACAACTCACAGAAAGAGAAAAAGAAGGGTTCTTGGAATTACTTGCTTTAGCGTTCTTTTTTCACTTCCATTGTTAGTTCCCCGTCTTTACGCGTGTCAAAGATAAAGAGCCTATCTCCTTCAGACTGAAGACGAGCCTTTTCCTATGGAAAATCGAGAACTCTCGTGGGGGTGATCAGTTTTGCTATTCTCGCTTTTGCAATATGAGTTCACCAAAGAAAAGGTCAGATGACTTCCGAAAAGGAAAAAGAGGAGCTTTCTTTCGTGAGCCCGAATCCTCTCTCCTCAGTCACCTCGTTTCTCTCTCCTCTTTGGGACATCTCTACTCTACTTAACAGTCACCTCGTAAACTCTCCTTCCGGTCGACAGGCTACGCTCCTCTCACTAGCGATTAGCCCCATATTCTTTGTCTTTTATTCTCTTCACTTTCCTTGCTTTAGAGAGAAAGCGCTTGCTTGTACTAGCTGCTCTCTTTATAGGACTGCCTACTTTCTTTACTTTATCTAGTACGCATTCATTTGAAAAAGCCTTAGTCGTATTCTTGGGGAAGTTAGCAAGCTCACTCTTTACAAGCGAACTCGAATTACGAGATACCATCAAACGCAAACTTGCGAAGAAAAGAGAAAGCTCAATAACCAAAGGAAAAGAGACTGAGGCATTCTGACTCAATAAAACTCTTCACCCCATGAAAAAAGGAGTTGAATTCAAGATTGATGCTTCATGATTATATACGTGTATGCTATTCGAGAGAAAAGAGACTAGATTAAAGAAGGATGAACAGCAGCTTATGAGCAGACTTTGACCTAGTTTGTGCTCTATTTTGCCCCAGTTTCTCCAGGTTTTCTTGTCTCAATTTCACGTATTTTAAGGAGCAGAAGACAAGGCCAAGTCAAACCAACTAACTGACTTCACCTTACTATTCTCTCCTCGTTTGTCCTCGATTTAGAGTTGAAGCAACTGCTCCTTAAAAAGTAGATGTCTACGAGAAAGAGAGCAGCGCAGAAAGTACAAGAAAGTTCGAGAACGAGAAAAAGGACGAGAAAGGACTCTCTTTAACTGCACTTTCGACATTAGCTCCCCTCTCCCTCATCGAAACTCGCCCTCATGTACGAGATTTATCCGCCTCCCAGGCGCTACCACTAGGCTTTATCTCCCGACTTTGTTTAGCCTAGATCCTCTCAACCACGTACTTCACCCTGAAATTAGCGCTTTATTCCGAGCAATTCAAGAGCAGAGGCTGAAAATAAAGCAAAATCAAAATGGTTCATGCCCTGTCCTCTCGTTTGTATGAACTCGAGCCTATCTCCTTCGTTCCTCACCCCCTCCTTTACAGTCTAGTCTCACTTTGCTCTCCTCTCCTCTACTTCATACTTCAGTCTTCACCCCTCTCGCCTTGCTCGAGCGATTTCATCTCCATTCTATGGTCGTATGCACTCGATTCCACGTTCGTGCTTTCTCCTCACCGCTTCTTCATGCTGAAACCTTTCACCCACTCTCCTCGCGTTTGTATGAACTTTGGCTCTCTTTGCTTTCTTTGAAATCTTGTCTCTACTTGTTGAAACTCAGAACCTTCCCTAACGAACTCTGCTCAAAAGTCTGATAGTCAACTTGCACGCCCAGCTCTCCTAACAATCAAGCTAGTGACCAAGCCTCCCATCGGGAGTAAGTGTAAAGCCGAGTGCTTCTAGAATAAAGTTCGTTGAAAGGCCTAATATAAAGAGAGAAAAAAAAGGAGGCGAATTCAAGATTGAAGAGAAACTCTTATATACGTATAAGGTAATAGAGCAAATTAAGGCAGTCTCTCTATGCTCAGCCAGGAGAGAAAGAAGCTATGCAATCTCAGTTCTTAAATACGTATATCCTATTCGAGATTATGAAGACATTAACCGCGCCATTTCTTATCAAAAAGAAAGAAAAAGTACGACAGACCAAAGAATGAGCGAATGAGCACTCTACTTAGACGACTTCTACTCGCTCTGATATCGAGCCTTCTACTCGCTCTTCTATAGGAAAAGCTTTACTTTGAACAGTCTCTTACCCGAAGATTAGACGACTTCTCTTGGCTGCAGATTGGACTGACGAAGAGGCGAAGACTTGGCTGACGATGCAACTTCTATAGGGAAGACTCCCTTTGAACTTCCTCTTCCAAATGAATGGAAACCAAAAAGAAAGGTAAAGAAAGAAGCTAGTAGAACCAACAACACGAACCTCTCTTCAATCGAAAGAGAAAGGAAGCAAACTCATTCTTTCTTCATCCCTACTTTCTGATACATCGGTTTAATCCTCTCGTCTTGCAAAAGACAAAATAGCAAAAATGGGATATCTGAAGAGCCCGATCCTTCTCAGTCTCACCCCCCTCCACTTCATGCTTCAGCCTCCCCCCCGCAGGTAATCTCCCTTACGGTCGATCTCGTAAACTCTCCTTTCGGGTCCTCTCCTTCATACTGAAGTCGAGCCTATCTCCTCACCCTCATTTTTCGGGCGAGCCTCTCTCCTCCTTTTCGAGTTGAAGCAACTGAAGATTAGACTTAAGAGCGGAGTTACTCTCCCCACATCTCTTAAGAAGATGCTTTGGAATCTTTCCCTTCGTCTTCTTCTTATAGAAGTTCTGAAGCTGAGTCTGCTCTTGGGTGCAGATCCTTGGCAGTCGACGGGCTACGCTCCTCATCTCACTATCGATCAAAACCACCATCTCCTTCTCGCCCCCCTTTTCTTTATTTGACAGTTACAGAAAGACTACCCTCCTTAGCCAGTATCCCCTCCACTTCGTGCCTCAGCGTTCACCTCCTCTCCCGTTGGTCGAGCCTTTTCTCCTTATTTCCTCAACTTCATGCTTCAGTGGAGCCTCCTTTTTCTCCTAATTCCCTAAATTTAGGGTAAGTAAAAAAGTACAAGCAGCAGAAAAAAGGCCTGTCTCACTAGCGCTCTTCACCCCATGAAAAAAGAAAACAAACTCACGGATTCTCTTCATTCTTATATACGTATATGGTAATAGAGGTTTCTCTTGGCTTTTCCAATTGCTTCAACCCTACGATGAGTCCTCTATCTAGACTCGTGCCTTACTTCGAAGCACCTATCTTTAGATACAGATCATCCCACTTTTCTATTGACTCAGTGAGACTTTTGTGGTTTGTTGAAATGCCTTTCTCATTCTTACTTTTTGCCTATTCTATTTCTAGTTCCCTGTCCTTACGTGTGTCAAAGAAAAGAGGCTACTTTCCACTTCGGATTGAACTTCTCCTTAAAAAGTGCATGTGCCCTATAAAAGTAAGAAGAAAGAGAGCTAGTCTAACCAGATGCTGATCTTCATCACTTCGTTCTGTGAACCCGTTCTAATATCCCCGTCTTGGGAGGAAAGCCCACTTAGAGACCTAGAGCAATTAGATCTACTTGCCCTTATCATTTAAAAGTTCATGCTTTTTTCAGATTGTCTTGGTCTTAAGATGCTGCTTCTCGAGGAGCCTAGCTTTTAACTTCTCTTTGCCCAATTCGTGTGTACGAGCTTAAATTAAAGAAAGAGAGCCAACTTAGTAGAAGGAAGTTTGAAATTCCTACCTTTTTTTCCAATTGCTTCCACCTCAACTGACTCTTCTTTCAGTTCAGAAACTTCTTTGACTTCGTCTTCGTGTCAGGGGAACTTGAACTCTTCTCTTCATCCCTACTTTCTGATACATTGTTTTAATCTTCAAGTACATAAGATTCCTAGTCCTATTCTGGAGGTTAGCAAGCTGACTCTTCCCCTGTCATTTTCAAGTTGCTGCAACTTCCTCTTTCCTTGTCCTCTCTTTGTCTTCAGAGTGCACTTATGTAGGGAAAGCCTACTCTCTATGGGACTTAGCCTAGGGAAATGCATGTGTCCGATAAAGCAAGAGAGAGCGTTCCAAGTCCAACTCTTAAAGCAGAGATCAGTCCAATCAAGAAGAATGGAATCGACAAAAGCAAGCTAAAGAAAGGAAAGCAAGACACCAAAGTAAAGTCAAATAAGAGAAGTGCAACTCTTGAAGGACGGATCATTCTCCTCGTCAGTCTAATCTGAAGTTGCTTCAAGCGATTCTTATGATCTCCTTGTTCTACCCGAAGTGGTTCTTTTCTCGCTCTAGCTAGGCTCTTCTTCTCGACCACCTTCCTCTCCCCGCCTCATCACTAACGTTTGACCTCGCTTCGCTCTCCTTTAAAAAGCCTTGGAAGTCGAGCCTAGCTCCTCGTTTTCGAGTTGATGCTTCTTCTCCTTGAACTAAAGAATGCGAAGCTGAAGAAAGGGCCGAGGCAAACAAACTGCACTTTACTCTTCTATATCCATTTGTCCTCTTTTTCCAGTTGATGTGTCCGATAAAGAGAGAGAGACTTTCCAACTTTGCCTTTTTAAGTTCATCCCTCTTTTAACTTCTCTTTGTCTTAAGATGCCACCTCTCTTGGCTGAAGATTGAACTTGTATCTGTCCTTACTTCGGACGGATTGAACTTATCTTAGCTTAAGATTGCACTTAAGATTGGACTGATCTATGGACTTGTCTTAAGATGTAACTTCTCTTTCGCTTAAGATCATCCCACCTGTCTATGGACTCAGCGAGAAAAAAGGTTTCTTGGATTTACTTTCTCATTCTTTCTTTTGTCGATTCTATTTCTAGTTCCCTGTCCTTGCGACCGAAGACTAACTACTAACGGACCAGTCTCATTTCCTTCTCCTCCACTTTGTACCTCAGCGGAGCCTCTCTCCTCTCTTTCAAGTTGCTGAAACTTTTCACTTCCCTTTGACTTCCGATTCGACTTAAGATTGTGGACTCAGCGAGGTATTCAATCAGATTGGACTTGTCTTGCCTTCAGATTACACCTATATATAGGCTCTTGCTTGAACTCCTTTCTTCATCACTTCGTTCTGTGAACTCGTTCTAATACCCCCGTCTTGCAAAGGCTCCCCAGCAACTTCTTCTTATGGAAGTTATCCGGCTGACTCTTTACCAGGGAACTTGACCTACCAGTCCTCTTCTTTCCTCCCGCATTCCTAGACAAAGAAGATCCGAACGGGATTCATCCTAGCGACCGTGAGGGAGATAAGCCCGAAAGGGAGGAGACTGAGGTACGAAGTAGAGGGGAGAGAGCTCCTTGAAATACAGACTCTTCGAGCAGAATCAAATTCTCCTTACACTCAACATTCTTATATACGAATATCCCTTTCTTCATTTGTCCTCTCTTTGTCTTCAGAGCGAACTTCTCTAGGGAAAGCTGGCTTTGGGACTTAGCCTAGGAAAATTCCTCTGTTCGAAAAAGAAAGAGAGACCTTCCAACTTTGACAGTTCATGAAACTTCTAGCTTTTCAAGCAGAAAAAGACTCAGAGGGAGCTTGCACTTCAATACAAAAGATTGACCTTGCCTCTTCTATCTATACGCTTTGAACTGATCTTTGTCTTACTTAAGATGCCACTTCTCGAGGAGCCGAGCTTTGACTTACCATCACACCTCTCTGTGCTTGAAGAACTTGAGGCAGATAGATAAGAAAGCAGCACCCGAGCCTATGCTACTAGCCAGTTTGTTGCGCCTAGCTACTCTTATATCTTGGAAGTCTATCCGGTGGGTGATCAGTTGTGCTATTATGCCTTTTTCGTAATGAGAAAACAAAAGAAAGTGAAAAAGAAGATGCGAACGGAGGCCAATTCACAGATTGATTCAATATGATTATATACGTATATGCTATTCGAGAGAAAAGAGACTTCGCCATTCTTACTCACTAGCCCTCTTAATCCGAGGAAGTTAAAGTAGCTCGATTGAAGAGAGAGGAAGTTAAAGTAGCTCCAATCAATGCAAAGAAAGGCAGATCAAGTACCAACTAACAGAAAGTAAGCAAGATAAAGAAAGCAGCTAGTCTAACCAACCCGAACCTTGCCAGTCGAGTCTCAATCCACTCTCCTCTCACTATCGATCTCACCTCTCTCGCTTTGCTCGATCTCTTTCATCTCCATTCTACGGTCGTATGCACTCGGGTCTCTCTTCTCTCTCCTCGCACCAACCTACCACCTCTTTTCAATCTCCGACCCTTGGACCGACGAGTCGGAACTTTCTCTACTATACTTAAGAGCTTGCTTCAGGCGATAAATCTCTTTCCTTACTTCGGGCGAATTGCATTTCTCTTCTTGGAAAAAGATTGAACTTGTCTCATTGTCTTACATTTTGCAAATGAATGTCGACGAGAACGAGCACTCTACTTAGCCTACTTCTACTCTCCCCTCTAGAGGAAAAGCTTGACTTTGAACATTCTCTTACCTTAAAAAGTTCATGTCTACGAGCAGATCAAGTACCAACTAACAGAAAGAGAGACTTTCTGCCTTTGCCAGATAAATCCCCTCGCTTTCCTAGTAATGTGTCCGATCAAAGCTGTCAAACTTCTCTTTGGAAAAAACAATGTTTCCGAAAAGGGGACAAAGGGAGTATGAACTTCAGTCCGAAAGATTGAGGTTTCGTCCTTATGTCTTGGTTTAATTCAACAGCCGCCTAGACAAAGAAGAAGCAGATAAAGGGACAGAAAGAAAGAAAAAGAGAGAAGTACAACTAACAGAGCAAGAGAAAGGAAGTAGAAAGTCAGTCTACGAGAGAGAAGAAAGAGCTCGAACAAGAAGATGCGAACGGAATCAAATTCACAGATAGAAGCTTTCCTCTTATATACGTATATCCCTTTCGCCCTTTTCAAGCGATGTATCCTGAAGATTAGAACTCTCTTGGCGGCCCACTTCGCACGCACTATCTCCTCTTCTTCTCAGTTGAGCCTCCTTCTCCTCTTATTGGAAGTCTTTCTGATAGGTGACCATCTCTGCTATTTTCGCTTTTTCATAACGAGCAAACCAAAGAAAGCTATGATAAAGCCTTGTCTTTGCCTTCATCTTGGACTGACGAGGGGACTGATCTTTGGACTCAGCGAGAAAGTTTGTGGTTTCTTGGATTTACTCTCTTTATCTTGTTTTTCTCTATTCGCTTTTTAGTTCCCTGTCTTTAAGTTTGTCAGCGAGAGGAGTTCTTAGACGTACCAAGAAAGAAGGCAGGTGCACTCCCGAGGCTGCTCTTTGCCTTAAGATTACACTTGTCTCATTGTCTTAGCTTTTGCAAATTAAAAGTCTACGAGACTAAAGAAAAAGAAAGTCTAGTATAAACGCAAGTTCTCCCTACCACTTCTCACTAACCTCCGACCTCGTAAACTCTACAAGGCAGAAAGGACTCGAGTGAAGAGAGAGCAAAGAGCATGACCAACGTAGACAGAAGATAGACCGGGGCAGTCGATTCTCACTCTATCTCCTCTCGTATGCAATTGAGCTAATTTAACTCTCCTCTACTTAGCAGCCGAGGCTAAATCCCCTCACTATCGATCGAGCACCATGAGCAAAAGCCTGACTCAAAGTAAAAGATGCTTCTTCATTCTTATATACGTAGATGGTAATAGAACAAATTCAGAGTAGCAGTAGACCCGTCTTATTCGTACTCTTCCGAAAGGGTCCCATCTGCTTGTTAATCTGGAAGTTCAGAAGGAGCTTATCCGTATTCTGTTCTTGATCCAGATTCTTCGACTTCATATTCTTTTCTAGGGAACTTGAACTCTTTTCTTCATCCCCACTTTCTGATACATCGTTCTAATACTCTCGTCTTGGGAAGAAAGCCCATCAACTTTGTCTTCGTATGGAAGGAAGTTATCAAACTGACTCTTGTCTATTCTCAAGCTGAGTCTTGCCAGGGGAACTCGCCTTAGCAAGCAGCACTAGACTTCGTCCCCTTCTCTCTCCTCTCCTATGCAGTCTTCTCCCCGTCTCCTCATCACTTACGTTCGAGCCTCTCTCCTTGGCAGCCGCCCTTTCGCCTCCGAGTCCTCATCTTATTGGACTTCGGATTACACCTCTATCTAGACTCTTGACTTTTTCAAATTAAAGTCTACGAGAAAAAAGAGGTTCTTGGAATTACTTGCTTTAGCTTACTTTTGTCGATTCCATTTTAAGTTCCATGTCCTTACGTGTTTTAAAGAAAAGAGCCACCTTTCAAGCTGCCTTCACTCCTCTTGCACTGACGAGTGGACTTATCTATGTACTCAGTGAGACTTTGTGGTTTCTTAGAATTACTTTCTTTATCTTTCCTTTTGCTCTTCTACTTTGAGTTCCCTATCTTTACGGGTGTCAAAGAAAAGAAGGCTGTTTACCGAGGCTGCTCTTTGACTTCAGATTGAACCTCTATCTTTCCTCTCGCTAACACTCGCCCTCGTTTCACTCTCCTACTCTTCTCACGAGACTTGTATTTTGCCTCTTGCTCGAGACTCGCCTTTTCGAACTTCTTTCACTCTCTTTTTGCCTGAAATCGTCACCTTTTCTTCTCTCAATCGCACGAAAAAAAGTGCCTAAGAAGAGAGCAAAGTACGGGATCAAACTCAAGGATGCTTCTTCATTCTTATATACGTATATGCTATTCGAGATTCGTGGCTTAATTGAACTCACTTTTTAAATTCATACAACTGCTCTCTTTGGCTGCAGATTGGACTATCTCCCTCTCCTTTACGATCGAGCCCCACTTCGGGCAGAACAAGGCTCCGCTCCTCTCTCTTTGCTCGAGTCTCATTTCTCTCCCCTCTCCTTACCAGCCGAGCACCCATTTTTCACCCTTGTTTGTTAATCGCCTGAATTCGCGACCAGCATGACAAAAGAGCCTATTATCTTATACGTATATAAGAATTAACAAGATTTAGCCGTTAAAGAAAGAGAGCTCGACTGTGTGATGTTATGATTACGATGGGCAAAGCAAAGTCTTGAGTAAAGGCCCAACCGCCTTTGGATGTTATCTTCTTTCTTCTTCCGGATTCACGTTTGAAATGAAATCAGATTCTTCGCACAACTGTTCTCGTGAACTTGGGGCTTCCATGAAGAAAGATCTCCCAACTTTTGGAATCTAGGTTGATGCTTCTCTTCAATCAGAGGGAAGGCTGCTGGGCGAACTACTACTTACCATTCGAAGAGGACAAAGTGCCCTATTTTGTCTGTCCTAAAGAAGATGAAACTGAGAAAGACTCTCTTTTGCCTGAGTAGAAACGTCTTTGCTTTTTCTTGTATGTTTAGAGAGAACTTCTTAACTTAAGGTCTCAATCGTATGTATAACAAGGCTCTTGTCCGAACGCCTAAGCCGGAGCATCGGGATAGCTAGGAAGTTCTACATGGGATCGATTACATATGATTGATGCAATTGTTGGGCTCGAGTTCGGGCCAAAGCACATACATGAAAGGTTTTCCCCACGTCCTCCTCCTACTCGCTTTCTTCGTTTGCTTCAGCGGCTCCTGTTTAGAAAGAGAGCTTTCGTCAAGGCTAGGCTCTATTATCAAGGAAGGATCTTAGTTCACTAGCTGAGTCTGCCCCAAGGATCTTTACAAACACAGTGCTGCTTAGGAAGGCGAGATATATTTGCGTTCACCACTCTAAGCCATCTACAGAAAGAGGTTCGAAAAAAGAGAACCAGCAAGCCTCATAAGAAAGAAGAATCTTGTACCTAACTCTACTGTATGGAGAAGAAGCCGTTGTCCCGTTTGAAAAGGAAAGGGCTGGTTGGTCGGCCAAAGAATGCAGCCTAAGGTAGGACAATCGCGGGCGTTTAGGGCTGCTCGCTCTATATATTTAGTAGTTAATGTTCTTTCTAATAATATAGTATAGAGTGAGTCCTCTGCTCGAGTTCTTTTTTTCTCGAGTTTGCCGGGATGGGATGGATCGATCCCGTTGAGGTGAGCTGAGCAAGCACTGCTAAAGAAAGCCCTTCTTGTCTGTTGGCGACATTCCTTTCATACTACCAAATCAATATTGCACTCTGACTTTTGGACTCGTTTCCTTTCTCTTATATAGCAAGACCGGAGCTTTCTTCCTATAATTAGACCTTTATACGCTAGTAGGAAATGAGAAGACCCACTCTTATCTTAAGCTTTTAAGTCTAAACCCGGCGCTGTGAGAATGCATGCCTTAGGTAGTTTTCTTTAATTCTGAGAGTATATAGGGGAATCAAGTCTAGTTTATGTCGATTAAGAAAATAAAGGGGGAAGGACAAAAATAAACGAAGCCAGAGCTACTGTTGGCGAAAGCACGTCTGGATTACTTAGGTAGGGTTGACACGTTCGCGACGGCCTTACTTCTTGTATTGTCATCCTTTGGCTTCCTCTAGGATAAAGAAAAAGAGAAGAGTCCTTGTCTGTCTTCTTAGAACTAGCCCTTAAATGGCTAGGGCGCCTTTGTTGAAGAAGTGAGAGATTAGTTAAGATGGAAGGCGTATGACAGGTTAGACAGATTTGATTGAAAAGGGACATCCCACCAATACCATATGAAGGACTTCCCCCTATTTAGTTAAGCCGGATCTCTAAAAAATACCGAGGGCTTGGAAGTCCCTTGGAAAACTTTAGCAATGAAAGGGCGAGACCTGCTTAAAAACGGAGGTATAAAGGAAAAGCTGCCTACCTAAAATAGACTTGGTCGTTCTCATCAAAAACGAGCGGCAGTAGTAGACTAGCTTCCTTAAAGAGACTTTCTTCTTATATATATATTAAGATCTTACTTTTTGGGGTCTTTCATTTTGATCTTAACTTCTTTAAGTAAGTTCAAGTAAGCAATCGACCTGACATCAAATAAACGCTTTTTCTTTTCTATAATAGAGGGAGAGATTGAAGAATCAAAGATGTAGAGGAAATGTAAATCCCTATACTAGAAGGGCGAAGCAAATGCTAAAGTAAAAAGAGTGAGAGTGCTCCTTTGTTGGTATTCTCGAAGCGAGACTTCGCGGTTAGCCTGCCGTCTTTCAGTTCATCAGATGTTACGGGCTTAAAAAAGATTGAAGAGGAGAGTAGGTTTATAAAGGAGTAATCTCATTTCATAATCCCGGCTAAGAGAGGTAGGCCGATCAAGCCCTGGTAAGAAAAGGGCGATCTCATCCTTAATCTTTCGCATCCTTCTATACATTCTTTTTATCTAACGTAAGCTGATTGAGTCTTTGTGTCCTTCTAGAAAGAGGGGTTACTTATATCTCGAGCGATAGTGCGATAGTACTCGAGCAAAGCGAAAGAGGAAAGAAGAGGTATCAGGGAAGTTCGGAGGAAGACTCGACTAAAAGGAGAGGAAAGATCAAAAGCTCGAATGATAGGACACAAAGTGGGATCGAACGTATGTGAGAGGAGAGGGACTTTAAAGTATAGGAATTAGATGACATGCCTCGCATATAAAGAAAGGAGATTGTGTAAATTAAGAAAAGGATCAATATCCTCTAGTTAGGAGTGTACCTAAGTTTATTAAATCAATTCTTTAAACCCCCGCAAAATAGGACAGAAATTGCCCAAATCAAATGGGTCCACTCTTTTCTTTTCTGAGTGACATCTGGTCTTTGAGCGCTGGTCGTATAAGAAAAAATGCGTCAATCTCTTACGCTTTGGTTTCTCTTTCCTTCTACTCTGTAGCGAGTGGGTTGTTTTCATGTAATTCCGATCCGTGTTAAGCCCTGGTCGACTACACAAAGACGTTCCGGAGTCTTACTCGGATTGAGTGGAAAGAAAGTGAATTTTCTTAGAATTACAAAGACTCAGCTTTTGCAACCTGCCGATTAAAGAAAGGAAAGGCTGCTAACTAAAGTAGAAGAAAAGACTCTGCTTTAAGCCTAGAATTGGGGCTAGCTTGACAAAGGCTGGGTTTGATTATACTATAGAAATCCTTCATAAGTAAGCCCGGTGGGAGTGGCTGGAATCGGCTAGAATACGCTTAGGATGTGGTTCAAAGCAAGTAAAAAATAATAGGGCTAGCTACGTCTTTGTTCATATGTTTAGATAAAGCGAATAACGAAGTGCCTCGCCTAAGTTGAAGGCCGATTCCATCTCAGACTGGTCGAAATTAGTTGAGTGATATAAAGAAAACAGTCCAAGAGGGGCTTCCTCGTCAGATAGAAAGATGCTTCAACACGCTTATGCTTATATAAAAGGTTTTTTCTTTTTGTTTGCGGCAGTCCGTTAGCTTGTCTTAGGAAAGATAGCTCAAAGAAGCCTCTCATAGATAGAGTTCGCGGCCTCTCGAAGAGTCTAATAAAAAAGCAGCAGGTCAAGAATAGACTGGAGACTTGAGTCTTTCTTATTGACAGCTCCCTTAGGCAGAACAGCTAGCTTACCTACGTGTGGAAAAGAAGTTAAATAAAAAGGCATGAGTAAGCAGTCTATTACCGCGCCGCTCCCTAATCAATCCAATTGAACAGGCGCAATTTAAAGAAATCGACCAAAGCCACAGTTTAAAAAAAAGCTTTCGACCTTTTCTAAGAAGGCTGAGATTCTATAACTCCAGTCCCTTGCTTTTTCTTATGAATGGATATAATGGAACAACAACCTCGCTACATAGGCATTGGATTAGGGCTCTCGAAAGGCTCGCTCACATTAAGAAAGATTTTTCAAAAGAGGGGGATCTCGGGTGGGGTGATCAAAGTCATATTTTCCTTTTATATAAAGATAGAAATGCATAGTTTCATCAAAGACTTATCTTTTCTAGTTATATCCCTCTTCGTTGGCGAGAAAGCTCTTTGAATATAGAGAAGAGTAAGAAAAGAAGAGGGCAGGCAGTCTAAGTAGTCGAGCCCTTCTTTTTACTATCACCGGGGATATTGCTCTATTTCCGTTTACTGATGTGGGGAACTCTCTCTTACTACAGGGTCTTGCGCGCTTACAATCACACACACCGTCCGTCGTCCTATACAGTAGCAGCGGCGCCTGCATCATCCAGACAGACCACCCTAATGGCAGAGCAGTTTATAATTAGTTAACGATTAAGTAAAGTACGAAGAAGGACAAGATATGATTCTCATTTCTTACCTCCTAAAGTAAAGGAAAAACTTTCTTCTTGCTCTATGCCCTCTCGCCTGAACATAAAGGAAAGGGCCAGGAGGTGCTCTATAAACGAAATGAATGCTCGTGCGAACTTCAAAAGCCTTGTCTAATTGTCTATTAAGTAGGGTCTAACTTCTCGTATTATACAAGTTCTAAGGCCAAAGATCGTGCTTATTCTTAATGTTTAACTTCTTTTCTTAGGGACGGTACTGCATCGCCTTTACATAAAACTCTCTTTCTCAGACAAAGTTGACTCGAGTTAAACCCAGATCTTCTATCTACTATAGTAAGAAAGAGTCCTTATTTAGGACTAATGTACATACATCTTTATTCTAGACCGGTTTACAAAGGAATTGGCTTTCCTCGACCCTGACTCAACAGACGTGTGGTTTAAGTTCGAAAGACTTCGATCGCACATAGCAGAAGATTCGCCATTATAAGAACAGAATCCTAAGACTTATATTTCCTTTTAGAAAGAAAAAGGGCTACGCATATTAAAAGAGAGTTTAAACAACTGGCTCTTGGCCTGAGACCTGGAGAACTTAGCAATGCTCTGGAAGGAAAAGATGCTTTGCCCCATTTATATAATAGAGGATAGCCTCAAAAGCCCATTTAGATTCGAATTAAGACTCCCTGTATGTAGGACGCTTCAGGCGTAGCTGCTCAAAATGACTTGCTTTGTCTGTGCGTGCCCACTTGTAATAGAATTTTTAAAAGAGCCCTTGCTTTTGTCGAGACCTTAAGGTTGTAGAATCAATTAGCCCCAATCCAGTAGTACAGAAAGATTGGCTTATCCGGTAGAGAGGAGAATCAATCACTAGGTTTTGAAACCTACCTGCCCCCTCTAGGAAGAAAAAGTCATTATAGAAGTGGGGAAAGTCTCCATTTAGAAGTACAAATAACAAGGGAATAGGCTAGCCAACAAAGAAATTAGATTCATTGAGCTACTTCGGCCCAAGTGCTGCTAAGGTAGAGGATCCCTTGTGGTAACGGCTGTTAAGAAAATAGCTTTAAAGTGCTCCAGCGTAGTGAGAGGGAAAGAAGATAATTAGCTCGGCTCTTAAGCTCTTAAACATCTTGTCCTCTCCTTTCAGTCGTCGTCGGTCCCCGCCCGGCTTCGCGCCTTTCCTGTCTTCGTCTACCTTTGCAGGTGATTCCACCTCGGTACCTCACGCACTATATATGTATGCGAATACGATGAGGAAAGGAAAGGGGGTAGAAAGAAGGACTCAACAGGTAAGGAGATAGAAGTGAGGTCGAACGTTAGTGAGAGGATTTATAAAGACGAGACTGCTAAGTAGAGAGGAAAGAGGGCTCGGGAAGAAGAGAAGTACGAAGGAGAAGAGAAAAGGTCCCATAGTAGTTGGAAGAAGCTTTCTTTAACTTCTCTAACTACACAGCCTTCGCCATAAAAAGTAGTTATTGAACGAGTGAAGAAAGAAAGGCGTGGAATGTTGAGATTCTTTCCTTCGAAAGAGATCGGCCAACTTCTGTCCCTATATAGTGTAGCTCCCCTCACTTCTGAAAAGTCCATGTAGCACCACAAAGGCACCTAACTTTGGAACCAAGATGCTCCTCCTCTCGTAATAGCGCACTGTATGATATTCTGCTCTTTCTTTAGTCGCACGCTTCTTACATTAATGCTTAGGCGTATTCTTTTCTCGAAAACCCTGTCTAGCTTTAGCCTTTGGATATAGCCCCATAATATAAAGTGGAGCTTTCAAGCATCAGGACATTAAATATTTAGCCAAGTCTTTCTGATTCCCATGGAAAAGAATGCCCTATAGAGCAGCCTTAATTGAAGATTCAAAGTGGAACTTGCGTTCAGTCAGTGTACGTACCTTCTCGAAGCTTTCCCCGGTGTAACCTTAGTAAGCCCCACCGCAGCTGAAAAGGAAGGGATTTGGCACCCGTGAAGCAGTTTTTTTCTTTCTAGCAAGAGATTACAGCTAAATAGATTTCGTATGCTATGCTAGCTTTGAATTCCACAACTCCTCGACCGAGACCCTATTCTCTTATCTCAACAGTCGACGGACTCTTCCCCGCTCTTTCTTATGAGAATTATAACAAGAGAACCGAGATAATGCTATGAGGATACTATGGGGGCGGGCGAAAGCAAATGAAAAGTCGGGAGAGGGTGCTTGATTACAAGCGCATATAAACAAGAAGGAGCTAGAGAAGATGCCTCGACAGGGAAAGAAAGGGGGATTTAATTAGCTCCAGCGCAGCGGGAGGAGAGAAGGCATAGACGACTAGAAGGAAAAAGAAAGGAGACTCAACTAAAAAGAGGATGTTACTTTTGTTTGAAAAAATGCGGACTTTCCCGCTATGCTCTTCACCGCTCTCCTAGCCTCTACTTCGTCCCTCAAGGAGAAAGGCTCGAGTGCAAAGATAGGAGAGAGAAACGAGACTCGACCGGAAGGGAGAGGGTTTATAAAGAGGAGCGTAGCCGAGTTCTACCTGAAGTGGTTCTTTTCTCGCTCGAACAGATGGGTGGGATGTGAGAGGAGAGAGAAATAAGACTCGACTAGAAGGAGAGCAGATACGACGAGGAGAAGGAGACGAGGCTGAGGTACGAAGTGTAGGAGAGGGGGAAGCTCTTTGAATTGAAGAAAGGGCCTCTTTGACAGAGTTTATGCTTGCTGCTGCGCCCGCGTCCGTCTTACGAGGGAAACACGCCTTATTCTTGAAGTAGTTATGAAGCTTCTTCTCTTGTGTATTCTTTGACCTCCTCTTCTGCTGTTGTTGTTCAACAGTTTAAAGGGTGCGCAGTGAGATCGAACGACGGATGTGAGAAGAGAAAGGGCCTGCTTTTAGGGGACGGGAGAAGGCTGCCAAGGAGAGGGGAAGGCCCGGAGGAATGTAGACTGTTAAGGATTAGGTATTTATAGCTCGGCTCGAGCAAAGTATGCGGGATCGGGGAATCGACTAGCAAGGAAGATAGGGTGAAGACTGAGAAATAGATGAAATGCGACTGAAGTATGAAAGAAATAGGCTCAACCAAAGGGCGTTCGGGACAAGAGTTTTGGCGAGAGGAAAGAGGTGAGACTAAGGAGAGAGAGTTGAGACTCGATTGAAGAGAGGTAACGAGGTCCCATAGACAAGGAAAGCCCCAAAAGCGTCATTGAAAAAGAAAAGGGAAGGACCCACCAATGCGAGAGAAGAGAAAAAAGGATTAACAAAGTACTTTCCGCCCTCTTTCTATTTGGATCAAACTCAAGCGCTCTTATATATGTATATGGTTATCGAGAATTATCCGCCTCTTCCTTTGGTCGAGCCTTCTACTTACTTGAAGTATAAAATAGGTAAATTGATCCAGCGGGTTCAAAAACAAGGAAAGAAGTTTACAAAAGGACTCATGCTTTTTCTTTGGCTAGGCCTGAGGTTAGACTTTCTTTCTCGGACTCTCCCTCTTTAAGCTTTTTCGGGCACAGGAATTGGACAAATAGAAGTGCAATCTGAAGGCAAAGAGAAAAGGATAAGTTCATGCCCCAGGCAAGGTGCCCGAAGGCCCTTTAGGGGGGAGCCGGAAGAATGAAGGCGAGGGGCCCGCTCCAACCAATAAAATCTGATTACCTATAAACGAATAAAGACTTCTCATACTTGTTGGAAAATTTGACTAAAGAGGGTTTCTCTCATATGCACTCGCTACCACTCCGTGTCCTCTCCTTGGCAGTCGAGCCTAACTCCTCTCACTTTGTTCGAGCCTTTCTCCTCCGATTAAACAGCCCCAAAGAAGAACCCAAGCTCAGACAAGAGATAGGGATCAGTATAACTGCACCCGAAAGAGCTAAGGACACGGACTACTGAAGAATGGAATCCCTTGCCTACTCATAAAGAGATAAACTCGGACAACAAAGAGTCTCGCCTTGCTCGCCCTCGTTTCTCTCTCCTTTCGGCTTTCTCCTCTCGTATGCAGCCTTATCCCCTTATCCTCCCCTTTAAGTAAAGGGTCTCACCTCTTCTCCTTCATACTTCAGTCGAGCGTTTTCGCCTCTTTCTCCTCGACCTTATACTTCAGTGGAGCCTCTTGATCCTATTGAAGCAACTTCTTAGCCTGCGCCTGCGTCGTATGTATTCTTTTGTTGCTTCCGTTGATCCTGCTTCTTCTTTTCTTGTCTATTCTTTGACTTCGTCTTATGCTTTTGTTGATGGTGCTGCTCTTGTTGGAGGAAGAGAAGATACGACTTAAGGAAAAAGGATACAAGTCAAGGGAAACAAGGGGTTGAATGTCAAATTAATGTGTCCCAGAAAGCTTAAAATGCGCGAAATGCGGCATAGTATAATAAGGTGATAGTAATTCACTAGCCTTTTCGCGAGTGTGGTGTCTAAGATCCCGTGTGCTTGTCTATCTGTTTTTCTTCTTGTATCGATTTCGAAAGTGTCTAGATCTAGAAAGTGTGCCGCGCGTTCTTCATAAGCGCAGTTCTTATATATATTCTGATTCTCTTATCTTTTAACTTCTTTTTCCGTCATGCATCACGAGACTTGTTGCCCTGGTTGGGCAGCTTAACGTTAGGGGCGGGAGGCCTCTCAGTCTGTGAATGTATCGGAATTCGCCAGAATGCTATGCTGGGCATTTCATTACGTGCCATTATTTTAGGTTTAGCGAGCGCAGTCTTTCTTATTCTTAATGAAACGGAAGAAAAATGAGGGGTGTACTAGAGCAGCTTGTGTATTTGTTCTAAGGGGGGCTCCCGGAGAGGGCTTGAGTCTCGGACCAAGAGTGCTTTAAAAGCGAGTGACGTTAAGACGCAGAACATTACGCAAAGCTTAACTCCAGATTGTTATAGACATAAGTGTCCTCTGAAGAAGTTTCCCCTTTTTATTGATGAGCAATACGTTGGAGAGATCTTACCGGGTTCTTCAAGGGACTCTTGAACCTCTTCTTAGTCTTGTTTAAGGTGAGAAAGCCTTTCTATCTACCCTATAATCTAATCTGACCTTAATGAAATTTCTGACTAATCCTTCAAAAAAGAAAAGAATCGGGGGGATAGATCGAGCAAGTTAAGTCTGTTTTTCGCAGTTAGTTATATGTTATGCGCCAGGCAGGCTTCTCGCTGCCAAGTTCCATACCAAAGCGTACCGTAATAGAGCTATAAAGAGAGAAAGGGGCCTCACGAAATTGATTTAGGCCAAGCCGCTTGGGTCCATTCCAGGGTCTTTAGACGAAGTCTTTCTTTCTACAGACTTGTATATAAGCACAAGAAGATTCATAGGGGCTATCTCGCACAGCACACCTTTTGAAAAAGAACTAGATAAACGCACTTTCCTTTACAAGCCCCTTGTTTGAGCAGAGGAAGTTCACTCCCGCGCTTCTTTCCTGAATCTCTGAGTTATATGTCATGCATGTCATTAAGGCAAGAAGATTGAACAAATGCATTAAGGTAGGTACGTATGTCGCGGGACGAGACTCCTTTGCTGTAAAATATGCTCCTTTATTTGTACAAGAGTAAGTGAGGTACGAAGACTCCTCAATTCCGCCTTCCTTGAACAAATAAAGGGTTTATGCGTACATTTCATTCACGAAGCTTGCTCCTGTACTGACGAGGTTCTTGCTGTATGTGGTTTCATTCTCTCATAAAGGTAGGGGCATGACCCTCCTTTCTTTATGCGCTTTTCTATCCTCTTTGACCCTGTAGAAGAGCTCAGACAGAATCCTAGCAAGCATAATATAAAAGCATCTTTTGTAAAAGCAAGACTTTGCTCGCCAAGAGGAAAGGGCTTTCCTAGAGTCTGTCCCCGTCCTTTCAGTAAAGGAGTACCCCTTGTTTAAGCGTGGGTTCGTTTACTTGATGGATGCCGAGGAAGGCTATATAAAGGATCCGCCCGAGCCCGCTGTCTTCCTATACATACTAAAGTGCCCCGAACTCGCTTCTTTTCCTCCTTAATTTGCTATGGCACACTCTAATCTAAGAAGACATTCCGAGTCAAGAGTTACTGCTGCGTTAAAGCAAGAAGCCTTTCGAGTCGAATTGATTGCTTTCAAAAAAGAAGGAGAATCTAAGGTTGTATAAGGTGTTTGAACAGAGCTGAAAGGAAAAAAGTCAATTTAAAAGGTTCAGACTTCCTCTTTGTGGCGTGGCGACTTATAGCAGCTGCTTCAAGAGGACAGAGCGCGGTTCGTGAAATGTGAAAATAGGGAAAAAGAGTTTTCGCTTCGCTGTATTTCTTTTGGTAGTTAAGTTGGCCTTCCTATGTATGCGATTAGTTCTAAGGGGACGGAAGAATCTTAAAGAGGAAGTCAACTAAGAAAGTTCATTCCAAGCTTTCGTCCTCCCTTCCTTTTTTTTCTACCATAACACTAGAGTTGCTTTATGGAATGCTATGGCTAAGAAAGGGTTATTTGACGATCCAAGAAAAAGCGCCGATCTGATCTCACTCTACTCTCTTAATTACGTTTCCTTGTCAGCGCCTTGGTTTGGAACGTTGATTCGCCTTACAGCCTGCTGATTAAGTTTAAGAGAGCTAATACACTTACTCCAAGCAGCAGGGCGTCGTAGTAGCAAAGGGAAGTTTTTACTTTAAACGAAGGCTTTGGATCCCGAACAGACGCAGCCATACTTCGACTGATCACAGATCAGGCTGGTTGATAAGAGTCCGACAGCATGCTACGATTACAGAACTAATTAAGAAAGCAGGGAAGAAAGTCAGCGAGACGAATAGGTCTTCTTTGGACGAATTAGGTTCTTATATAAAGAGCAAGCAAGTGCACTCCTGAAAAAAAGGTAGAGCTTCCTCCAGCGAAGTAGGCCTGCTGAGGGCAGATTGGGACGAAATTAGAATCTTGGCAAGAGTAGAAAGGCAAAGGTATACACACGAAGAAAAGGTTGGAGAACTCGGGAGAAGAAGACTGCTCTAAGGAGAGTGAACGCCGCTCCCTCCGTTCTAGCTTCGTGGAACTCGACCGTTGAAGATAAAGTCAGAATTTTTTATGTTCTTTTTTGTTTCCTCGTTTTGCAAAAAGCAAAAATCTAATTAGACGGCTATTCGTCGCTCTGAAGAAAGGCTGCCAAGGTATAGCATTGCTTGAGTGAATACGAGAGGGTGAAAGGAGAAAGCACGAAGTGAGGTCGACTGAGAAGGAGGTATAGTAGAGAGGGGGTGAGGACTGAAGTATGATGGCGAGGAGATAGGCCCAGAGGGTCCTCGATTGAAGAGAGAGGAACGGGCCTTGACTGCTAAGGAGGGGGATATAGGGACCAAAAAAGGAAGAACGTGGCAAGCGCCCTGGTAAATTGCGCATAAGTAAGTAGGAAAGTTTCCTTGTATACGCCAACGAGCTTCAAACGCGGTATAACTACTAGCAGCTTTCGGCGCTTCTATTAACAAGCATTCTTCCTTCGTAATAGGGTAAAGTGCTTTTTTCGGCTAGAACAGAGTGCTTCTAGAGACTTTTCAAGGACACACGGCCATATGTTTTTTGAAAAAACAACTTACTACGATAGAAGTAATCTTCTTCGTTAATGGAGGTTGCCCCAATCGCACTAACTACAAAGAAATATCTAAAAGAAAGGGATCCGTAGAGATAGTAGGACCAGCCTCTAGAAAGGGGAATTCTACGGGGCGAGACTTTGATTAATACACTTTCTGACCTAACATATTTTAATAAAAAAGATAGAGCTGGGTCTTAAAGGACCCTCGAAACTTTATTCTGACGAGCCGGCTTTACGAGTTCTTTTTCCCTTCTTACTAAGCCATTTGAAAGAGCGCCGCCCTCCTCTTTTTATACTGGACTGGAACAGAGCTTTCTACTTGCGTGCGAATATGCTTTTGGTCGAGCACATAGGCATGTACACATATAAGAGATCTAATTCAGAAAAATAAGAGAGTCTTTCTTGATTAGCTAAGTCAGCTTCTAGCTAAGGTATTGCCCCGCCCGGAAAACCCTCTCTTTTTGAAGACTTACAAAGTGGTAGAGTAGTTAGTCTCTTTATAAATGAAAAGTCTTTGGCCGCCAAGGGCACAGCTACTCGACTGGCAAGGTATAGCTCGATCGTAGCGAGAGGAAAGGGAAAAGAAAGAAGAAGCCTTTGCATATTAAAGTAAGAAGAGAGTTTAAAAAGCCCGCCAGGAATTTAGGCTCGGCTGAAGTATGATGGCGAGGGTAAGGGCTCTCCTAAAAACAGAGGGGGCGAAGTCTACCAAGGGCGGAAGATAAGGAGAAAGGGCTCGGGTGAATACGAGAGGACCGGGGGGATTGGCCATAGGGAGATAGGGCGACTAAAAGGAGGGGGGAGGTTACGTGCGAGGCCGGACGTTAGTGAGAGGAGAAGACTCAAGCATAGCGAGGAGGCCTTGTTGGGTGAGCAAATAGATGGGACGTTTTGATTAGTAGGAGCACCTATACTATAGGCTGGCTTAAGAGAGGGCACCAAGAGAACTCTCGGAACAAGCTCCTCCTTTTCTAGGCTTTCAAGGATCTTATCTCGTACTCGACCAATTCTTATATTGCGCGCTTTCTCTTTAATAAGCAGCATTCTTATTCTCTTTTCTTTATAGACCGCGTTTAGGATTTTAATGCCTCAACTTCCCCTTCCAACCCTTCCGCAGATACTAAATCAAATGCAAAAAGCCTTGCCCTCTTATATAGAAAGGATCCGCGCTTTTGAAAGCCTGTTATTGACCGCCTGTCTTTTATTCCAATTGCGTTGAATCCCAAAGAGGCAGTTTGTGAGAGTTCTTCACCATGACTTTAGCCAGTCAAAGCTGCTCTGATTCGCTAGAAGGAGCATCTCTCTTTAAGCATAGGTAGAGGTAAAGGCTTAACTAAGAATTGATATCTACGAATGCAGCTCCTTTATATTAAGAAAAAAGCTTTTGGTCGGTTCTATCCTATATAATCTAAAGAGGTCCCTAGCTTTCTAGAGGGGCTTTCACAAGCACGACTCTCCTATTGAGCACCTTTCATCCCTCAAAAAGAGGGGGTTTTAGGAAAAAGAATGCATGTCTGGCCGTACTTCAAGAGGACAAGCCGGAGAAAGGGGGCAGAGTTTGGGTAGAGGTATGCAGAGGAATGCTCGGAAAACTCTGTTCCTTTGTAAAAGAAATAAAGAAGGATAGCGTAGCCATTGATGTTATAGCACGGGCGCATGACCTGCAAAGATATGCATGCTTTAACCAGCCATTTCTTTCGCATATAAAATTCAAGGCTTCTTGACCTCTTAAAAACATTTGATGAAAAAACTGAGTCAAACTTTCTTCCTCATGCCGTAACAGGTTACAACGAGCAGGTTGGTGGAGTGGAAATGAAGATGAATTCAGCTGCTGAACCGAAGTCGTCCAATTAGTGGAAGATTAGGGGAAGGCTTCCCTTTTCTTAAAAGAGCACTCTTAGATTAGAGTTAGACGACTACTTAAGTCATCCCAACTCCTTTAGTTAGAAGGTTTGGACTTTGAGAATGCCACCATACTCGCAAGCATTCTTTTTCACTTCTCTTACTTGGATCAATTTAGACTCTTGGATTAAGGTCCTTTTCTAGCCACTTTCCCCTTTCTAAGGAAAGAAGTGCCATAATATAAGAAAATAGAACGCTCTATACCCGCTATACCCGAGCAAGTCCGTCCGCACATACACCCTATCCTGGTTGAAGAGAGGCTGACTTGGGCCCAAACCCAAGGAGGAGTTTAGCCGTTGAACAGAAGAAAAGTCCCACCCCAAAAAGTGCTTAGAAAGTCCAGAGGAACCATCCTTGCAATAGAAAGTAAAGTCAGACGCCTTTGAAGACTGCACTTGTTCCAAGAAACTCATTGAAAAAATATCCCCTTAAAGCTCAATCTCGCTAGGGTTGCTGCAAAGAAAACCGATGCTTGATCTGAGGGAAGGCGCGCAATCATCCTTACCTAGCAGTCCAACTCACCGAGGGGACTCAGTCTTCTTTAATATAAAAAGAGGGCTAGTATATAACAGACTTGAACAGTTCACTTACGAATTCTCATCCTTCAGCTACCGTACCGTCCTTTCACATGAAAGCTTGATCCGAGCAAGGGAATTCTTAAAAAGCGTTTCGAGCAAAATAACTAAGCGAGAATATAAGTAGAAGATCAAGACTGGTGTCAATATCCACTGGATCTCTGTATTACCAAAGCTAATCCCATTGCTACATCTTTCTTGCCCAACTTACCTTTACTGCCCACAATGTTACGAGAGTCTTCTTAGAAGCCAGCCCCTCTTTGGAATTCATTCCTCCCAACGGCACGCTTCTGCCGGATGTTTCTCGCCTTCCGATGTTCCCTGAGTGAGAAACTAAAGATTTTTAGCAAGAAGACTTCAACAACGGACTGAATACAAATGAAGTCGGTTTACTGAGTCTCGACTCAACTGCTTTGTGATTCTTTTTAATATAAGGAAGAATGCTGGGTCTTAGGATGGCCTCCTGTTTTTCCTTGTCGTTGGCTGGATCACCTCCTTCTATCTTAGTTGACGGATAGACTAGACGGGCTAGCCTTTACCACGGGCCTGTTACGCTACACCACGTAATACACGCCTTGACCTCCTACCTTCGCGGGACACCCTGGATTGGCGCACCTGGAGAAAGACCTAAATTATAGGTCGGGCGCTTACTATGGATTCCACCCCTTTTCTACACGTAATGTAGGCTATATACATATAAAGAGCAGTCTTCCTTGGAGCAATGCTCAGAATAAAGGAGCCATCTGAAGTGCAGATTGTCTAAATGCTTTCTATTAGAAAAAGAAATTAAAACAATAGTAAAGAGAGAGCGAGTCGTGGCTTTTTAATATAATTACGAGCAGGCTGTTACGAGATTCTCAGGGCAGGGAAGCTTTACTTTCTAGAAAGGATCCTAATGAAGAATTAATGAGATATAGGGTTAGAAAAACGTATCAGCCGAAGGAAGACCTGTGAGATTATATATAAACGGAATAGAAAAGCTTTCTAATTGACAGTTAGCTGTGTGTGGACGGCAGCATTCGAGTGAGCTTTCTTTTAGATTCTATTCCTGAACTATCGAAGTGGTAGATTAAGCATCTCCTTTTCTTTTGGAAGATGGCAGACAAAGGGCGTCCTTTCGTTAAACCACGAATACAGAGGGACCGATGCGATCGGGAGAGTCTCACTTTACTTCTTCTTTTCTAATAAAGAATAACATGAGATTGGGAACCAAAAGAAAGCGGATAAAGCCTTTCTGCGGCTGGGCGAATACGGAAAAACTTTTCCAAAGAGTAAGGATGCGGCGAAGTGGTGCAAAGGAAGCGTCGGTCTGCTTTTAAGAGCGTAATTTCGTTGACAATAGGTTGAATGGCAATCATCCCACTCTTTCTCAAACTAGAAAGTAAAAAGGCCGCGAATTGGTGAGATCATACTCAGAAAAAGCTTCCTTATTGGAGCAACTCCCGGGATCGGAATAGCGAGGGCAGGTCCCGCCCGAAGAGTTTCATGTCATAAGGTAAGGTACGGAAGAACAGGACTTACAGAACATCATTTCTCGTTTTAGCTTATTTAAAGAACCCCCCTTACATAAGGATGTCTTCAGCAGGTGGGCTCTTTTCGAAGGAAAAGAAAAGACTTCTACTAAAAGAGATGCTCGAAAGCCACCCGTAACTTTCAACTCTATCCGAGTAGTTTTTATATAAATACAAAGAGCCAAAGAAAGCGGGAGTTACTATATAGAATAAGCGGTAAACACTTGATCTCTTTAGACAGACGACGCAAGCAAGGGAGGATGTCAACTCCTAAAGATCTCATCTACCATCTGGCATTGGTACTTTATTTATTCTCGAATCATACGCGCATCCTTTCGATTTTAGGATAGGTTGGAGCCGCCGTATACCATCTTCTTTTAAACAAAGTGATAAGAAAGGTCGTTGCTTCTTCCTAATAAGAGAGCTTATAACCAAGTCATTTCTTAGACAAAGAGAAGAGGGGAAGATAGGAAATCCGGCTTCATTACATAGAAGAAAGGTCATTTAGTAATATCATTAGATTCTATTCATTCAAGTAAGAGGCAGCAGTATAGAGGGATCCCGAACAAAAAAGCTGGTGGCAAAAGAGGCTCTATCAAATCAATGAAAGATAGGAGTTAGTCTCTTAGTTTACGTTGTTCCATTCTTCCTTTTAATAAAAAAAATGTAAATGCAAAAGATTTGACTCATACTCGACTCGATATGGCTCCTCCAGTGCCGACATGCTCTTGTTCTCATCAAAGCCCAAAGCTCCATTAGCTAGTTACTTTAAGAAATTTTATAGGATCTGAGTCCCTGGCTTGGCTCAACCCCATAACATCTGGTAAATCCACTCTGACTCTACCTTCGTTGGAAGACATAAATGAGACAGACATTATCGGTGGTAGCAGGGAGTAGTATCTCAATGGAGGAGGTTGCTTGCATACGAAATAGACTGGGAAGCAGCCTTTCCTTTCTTTATGGCAGTATAATAGGGGAGAAAACAAAGACTTCTTCTCTTAAAAGATTTCTTATCAAACTCTAATTAAGACTTTTGTAAAGTGTAAAAAGTATGAACTGGACAGTCAACAACCGGAAAAGTAAGGCCTTACAATGGGAGTTAAGCAAGCAAGAACCTCAACTTTCCCATAAATTGAGAAAAGAGCTCGTTCTACGCTCTCCTCTTTTTATATATAACGAAAGATCAGATATCTTGGATTGGAAGAAGTCCGTTTAAGAGCACTGCAACTACTCTAGAACTATAGAGCGAGTCTTCCTACTCTATTTATTATAGGAGTCGAATTGTCTGATACTCTTTTCGGTTGACAGGAAAGAAAGAATAACGTGCGTATTTTAGATATCCTTCTTACTATATATATTAGAACTTCTTGCTGTTTAGAAGAGCTTTCCCCTAGAGTAGAGACTCAGTTGTCTTTGCTTGTGGACGACTTGAGAGTCCTCCTCTAATTATAGATGGATACCTTCTTCTATTTCTATAGCTCAGTAAGGCTGCTACCTATGGAGAATGCAAGTGTAAATATGATAGGACCAACATTCTTTGGGTAAAGTAAGTTGGGCTTTAAGCGCTTAATTATATAACTAATGACGCTATCCCCAGATGCTATTCTAACAGCTGGAAATCAAGTTCACGTAATGGAAGCGCGTTAATTCTCTTTAACAGTCGTCAGTGTCAAGCAAGTCAATTCTTTTTACTAATGGCAAACTACTAGCCTATCCGCTCTTTCTTATGTATTTGAACCTGCCGCAGCTATAGAATATCAAGTAAGTTTTTACAAACTATATAACATGTCCCACGGTAAATAAACCTCTCCTGTATACGCACTTGGGAGCCCTTGTCTCTATCCACTTTCTTTGCTTCTGCCGTATATATATATCTAGCAAGCATATTATGTATGATGTACCTGATTGAACCTGCTACTAGTCTTAGCGCTTCCCTATCTTTTCTTCCTAGATTTAGAAACTTATAGGACAGACGAGGGAGTCTCTTGATGTGATGCCCAAACACACGCGCCTGTCTTCTTTATACTTTCTCTCTTGGCTGGAAAGAAAATGTTTCTTCCGAGAACGACATTCTAGTATATTAAAGAATAGGGCAGGCAGGTAGATAAGCAACTGCGTGAGAAGACCCGTCTTCCTTTGTAACTTCTTTTTATGTTGCTTCGCCTTAGGCTTATTGTTTCCGCAGATAGTTCATCTTCTTATTCTTTTCTTGATGCTGCTACGTATGCTGCTTACGAGGGGAACTTGACTTATTTATACCTAGTATTTTACTTCGTATTATCCGTATTGTTCATCTTTTGTTGTGAATTCTAAAGCTTCTTCGCCTTCAGAGGAAGGGTGCCCATCTTATGCTTAACCATACTCCCCTTAATTATGGTTCTTTTCTTGCATCTGTTGTTGGAGCAAAATACGACTCCCAAGACAAGCAGGGGGTTGATGCAGCTTGTCCGGCTGAGTGGAGTTGCAACAAGAGTTTAAAACTAGAAAGAAAAGAAGAGAGAAAAATGTAAAGAGGGCCTTGACCGGATCACATAAACTGATTTTTTCTTCTGGAAGTTCATAAGCTGTAGCTTCTTTTCTTGTCTTTGTCCAATTGCTTTAAAGTAGGAGAAAAGGGAGCAGCATAGAAAGAACAAGAATGAGTTCCTTTGAAAGCTTCTGGCCTTTGTGCATTTAACCCTTCTTGCTCAAAATACCTATTTCACACAACGTCTTGACAGTCTAGAGACTTTTTTTACATAAATAAAGTAAGAAGGATCGGGGCTCAACTGAAGTATGAAGGAGGAGGTAGCTTAATAAGTTCTCGGCTAAAAGGAAATAGGCTCGACCAGAGGAAGAGGAGAGGATTTAGACCCGACTGCCAAGGAGAGCAAAGCGAGATGAGAGAAGCATAGACTAAAAGGAGAGTTGCGATGGATCGGGCTAAACAAGTTCGAAAGAAGCCTGTACACACATAATATATTTTAGTACGCGCGCGAGAAGAGTAAAGAACGAAGGAGATTTCTCTGTCGCCCATCATATTTTTCTTCTTGAAGTTCTTCCTATTCTTATTCCCAAGGCTCCTCAGCGCTTATGCTTCTTCCGAAGGGAACTTGACTTCTTAGTCGTATGCTTCTTCCTGGGGGTGGGTCCCATCTTTTTAGTCTTTTCCTTTGTATTATTTGACTTTCTCTTTCCAAGGGGACTCAGCTTCTTCTTAGTATTCTACTTCTTGTCTTGCTTCATAGTCTTATTCAGCTCGACCAGAGGATTTAAAAGACGAGACTGACAAAGGGAGGGGAGGGGGTAATAGAGAAGCTCGTTGCGCTAGACCATAGGAGGAAAAAGCACTACTTTATGGAAATCGTCGTACTCGACTGCAGAGGGGATAGATTAGAGATAGCCCGGGACGGGAGCTCGACCGGAGGGATATTTATCACACCACCTGCTGCTTCTTTTCTGCGTTCGTTTGGTTCGAGTGAAATTACGTTCTTTCTTTGGAAACTCATCAGATTCCTTTGGACTGTGACTTATGGCTTTTCACACCCATTGGTTGCGTCTTCTGATGCTATTGATCCTGCTTCATCGTATGTGTATCCCGTTGGTCGACCCTCTTCTTCTTAATTTTTCAGTGCAGAAGGTGCTTCTTTCTCTTTGGCTTCAGGTTGGACTTTTCTATGCCTTCTTTTCTTTTGCCTCTTACTAAATGTGTCCTAAAAAGAGAGGGGGTTAGAGAATGCGTCCTTTTGTAAACTTCTGTACTTTGTTCGTTTGAACCTGCTGGATCAATACACCTATTTCACACATCTTCTTAGTCTGCTGCTCCTTCTTTTCTTGTGCATTCTTCTTCTTGTCTTCTCCTATCTTCAGATGCCCTTGTCTTTGTCCTTGACCTCCTTAATCTTCCACCCCTTTACTCTTTTGTTGGGTGCAGTTATGAGGCATCACCCCGGTTGTTCCAGCTTGCTTTCTTCTTTGGGGATGTTGAGTCGGAGAGCCTTGTTTAGTCAAATGGGAAAAACATAGCCTAGAAGCCTATATAAGATTCTATTTTAGCTTATTATACTAAGTCGATCGGTCCACTTCGGGTACACCTTGCTAGGAATTAAGCCTTTCTTCGATTATGCTTCATTTTTCGTGGGTGGAAAAGAGCCTCGCCTAAAAGGTTTAAAAAGGGAGACTGCAAAGGAGACGCCCCGAAGGCGAGAGAAAAGGGCTATTCGCCGGGAATAAAGACTTACAAGGAGATAGTCCTGAGGAAAGAGATTTATCGACCGTAAGGTATGACTCTAGTGTTAACGACCTAAAAAAGGCTCGAGCCTTAGTGAGAGGGGCCGAAGGGGGATTGACCAAGGTACGAGGGAGAGGGGGCGTAGTCCCTACTGTTAGGGGGAGGGACTTGACTGACAAACAAGGAAAGGGTAAGGAAAACAAGCTCGCCGAGTTAGTAACTCTTGCTTTGGGCTGAGTGGAATGACATAAAGAGTTTCCAACTAGGAGTAAAAGAAGAGATAAAACAATGTAAGGAACGCCTTGACCTAAGGGATACCAGCAACTTCTTCTTTCAGTTCCTCAGCTGCTTCTTCGCCTTCTTCTAAGTATTCATCTGCTTACGCAGCGATCCCATCTTACGCTTAATCTTTCAGTTCAGCTTCGTCTTCTTGTCTTGTCTACTCTTTCCCTCCGTCTTCCGAAAGGAACGCAGCTTCTTAGTCTTCATCGTCTTCTTCAGCCTTTCCATCTTATGCTTCTTAATCTTGAAGTTATGAAGCTTCGCCTGCGTCTCTTGATCCTGTTGAAGCAGCTTCTTCGGCTTCGTACTCCTCTGCCTTTCTTGTGTATTCTTCTTATTCCGAAGGGCTCCCATCAACTGAAGCTTTGTCTTCTTCGACTCGGTCTTATTCTTAATTTGGAAGTTCTAAAGCAGCTTCTGCGTATTAGGCTTTCCGAGGTAACTTGACTTCTAAGTCGTATTCTTTTCTTACATCTGTTTCTTCTTACGAAGGAGCGTAGCCTGGCGACTGTGAGGATTCATAAAGACGAGACTGCTAAGTAGAGTAGAGATACCCCGAAGGGGAGAGCCTGAAGTATGAGGGCGAGGCGAAAGAAATGAGAATAGACTGCCAAGGACACGAAGTGGGATCGCATATAAACACGAAGTAGAGAAGAGGGAGGAAAGCGCTTCTTTTTTCGTTTTCTCCTTATGAAAAAGCAGGAATACCGCGGTTTGTCTATTCGCTGTGACGAAAGACTTCAGTACGAAGGAAAGGATAAGGAGGCTCTACTGAGGAACGCAGTAGAGGAGAGAGAGATAAGAGTCTGTCTTAACGAGATCGATTAAAAGAGAGTGCTGCTCGACCAACCAGATAGGAGAGGTAACGAAATCGACCATGAGGAGAAGGAGAAAAGGCTCGACCGGCGGGAGAGGAGGCTCACTTGAGGTACGGGGGGAGGACCCGAAGGTCGAATGACTGCTAAGGAAAAAGGCTCTGCTGAGGTACGTACGAAGTAGAGGAGATAGAAGCTGTTGCAAAGAGAGGCTCGGAGAAGAACTCGGACGTTAGTGAGAGAAGCCTTGTTGTTCTACCCGAAGTGAGATGAAGACTGCCAAGGAGATATAGTAGAGATAGCCCGGGACGGGAGCTCGGCCAGAGGGAGCCCATCATCATATTACTCGTCGTCTTATTCCTAAGGGAGCACATCAAATCCCTCATCTCCATCTGTCCATGCTATTGAAGCTGCTTCTTAATCTTATTATTCCGAAGGGAACTTGACTTCTTCTTCTGAGGTAAACTCAGCAGATTCTAAGTCGTATTCTTCCGTTTCATTTTCTCCTTATTCCACTTCATCGTCTTCGTCGTCTTAGGTTTGCACTTCACCAGAGAGCCAAGTCCGTAATTCTTTTTGGTCGAATTCTAATCATTACCATATTCGTATATAACAATCTTTGCATTTGATTCAGTTCGAAGAGGCTTTTTCAAGTAAGAAGGCGCGGAGAGGTTAAATTTTTTCCTTTCGAAAATCCTGAAGGTAAATCGAGTTCAGTCGCGAAATCACAAGCGTGGAAGAAAAAAGTCAGGAAAAAGTGCCACTCCTTCTCGGAAAACGGGTTCAGTCGTGAAAACACGGCGTGGGAGAACTTTTTCACAAAAATGAGTGCTCTCAAGGCATAAAACGGTTTCAGTCGAAATTTCCCGGGCTGGGAGAACTTTTTTACGCTTTTTCGGGCTGCTCTAAAGGGGAGTCCCCTCTATTTGTTAGCTTTTTTGCGCCTAATTGCGCCTAATTTGATGCTTTTCTCTCAACCCGGCTTTTTTAGACAAAAAGGCATTTCCGCTCTGAGAGCATCTTATTTTATGGAACTTTTCCCAAAACACGGGAATTTCTAACTGAATTAGTTTTTCACTAATGAGTGGCGTTTTTTTGTGATAAAATTCTTTCCGCATATGTTATTTTGGAACAGAGTGGCATTTCCGCTCTGAGAGCGCTCGTTTTTGGGAATTTTTTCTTCCACGTATGTAATTTTGAAACAAAAGGTCCACTTGCTGGGGGCATTTTGTCTCTATAAAGGGTGTCTTTCCTGGGGATTTTGGGAAGAATTGGTTTTCAAAGAGGCAAGGTTCTCTTAGTTTGTAACGAATCTTCCAGCCCGGGAAAATGGGACAAGAAAGGCAAGGGATGGGTGCTAGATGGGACAGTCCGTCTGGGTGGTAAGCCCGGGGTGGGTCTAGAGATTGTTGCGGAGAGTTTGCCTTTGATCCTGTTTGTAAGGCTGCGTGGAATTGCATAAAAAGTCCCCAACTAGCAACACAAAGAGACAAGTAAAGTAAGAAAGGAACGAATGCTCCCCTCTTATGCTGAATCTTTCAGTTCTGAAGCTGCTGCTTCTTAGTCATCCGCTTCTTTTCTTTCTTCTCTTGGTGTTGCGTCTTCTGTTTCGTTTTCTCCCGAGGAGCGTAGCCTTTAGTCTTCTTCAGCCCCTTCCTCTTCTTCCGAAGGGTACTTGACTTTCCTGGTATTCTTATTCTGCGTATTATGCTTCTTATTGGAAAGGGGGGGTCCCATCTTCTCCTTAATCTGGAAGTTATGAAGCTTCTTTGTCTTCGTATTATGCTGTTGTTGTTTCTGTTGTTTGACATTGTTCTTCAGGCACCGAAGTGGTATTGACTGCCAAGGAGAAAGACTCGAGTGAAGACGAGAGGAGAGAGGGGGTCGAGGACGACCAACAGATGTAAGATAGATAAGCCCACGGGATGCGGTTCAAAGAAAAGATATGGCTAGGAAAAAAGCTTCACGCGTGAGTACCTATTACAGCTTTTGTTATGTATTCTGCATCTGCTGCTGCTATTGATGCGTCTTCGTGGTAATGGGATTGGATCAAATGAAAGTTCTTTCTTTAGAAACTCATCGTATTCTTTTGGACTTTGATTTATGGCTCCCGTTGCTACTGTTTTTAAGTCGTCGAACTTTCCATTGGAGACAGGGTCGATCCTCTTTGACAGAGCTTATGCTTGATGAAGCTTGATAGGCTGAGTGGAATTCAAGAAAGAGACAAGTAAAGTAAGAAAGGAACGAATGCCCTGTCTTGCCCGAAGGGGTTACTTTTTATGTTCCTTAATCCGGAAGTTCTTAAGCTGCTTCATCTTCCCAGGGAAACTCAGCCTCTTTTCTTCCTTGTGAGGCAGGAGCATTTGCAAACATTCTTATATACATATATGGTAATCAAGATTTTAAAGCAAGTAGGAAAAACTTCTCCTTTTCTTACGATTGGACTTAAAATGCGTGAGAATCTAAACGAGGAAACTAGGTCAAAATAGACCGAAGGGAACCCCTCTTTCTCTTAATCTTTCAGTTCAGAAGCATCTTACTCTTATGTTGTTTCAGTTGCAGCTTCTTTTCTTTTTTATTCTTTTCCTTAGAAAGACGTAGGGAAATCAGATGCTAAGTCCTACTCTTTTCCGGGGAACTTGACTTCGTAGTCTTTTTCAGCTTCTTTTGCAGGAAACTCAGCTTCTTCTTAATCTTTCAGTTCAGAAGCTTCTTATTCTTTTCTTGTCTATTCTATTGTTGGCGGAAGAGACTCTTTAAGACAAAATGCTACAAGCAAAGCAAGCGTGCCTTGGGGGTGTAATAGACGGTACAGAGCCCGTACATAGACATTGGCGCTGATTTTTTGTTGGGTGCGCTTTGGTACAATTCAAAGTAAGAATATAAAAAGGATATTCAGTCAGAATAAAGACCTCCAAGGAGAGAAGATTGAAAAGAGACTCGACTGTTAACGAGAATAGTAGGAGAAAAGGCTCGAACGTTAGTGATGAGGATAAGGAGGCTCTGCCGAAGTATGAGGTGGAGGACCAGAAATGTAGATGAAAGAGCTCGACCAGAGGTTGAAGGTAAGGGGTGGTGGGATCGCGTGCCAAGGAGACAGGGAGAAGACTCTAGTAACAAAGAGACAAGTAAAGTAAGAATGGAACTTTCCTCTTAATCTTGAAGTTCTAAAGAATCTTCTTCCGGAGGAAGTCCATCAACTTCAGCCGCGCCTTCTTCTGCGTATTCTTCCCTTTGTTGCTTCTTCAGATGCTTCCCTTCTTGATGCTTCTTCCTCTCTGGATGCTATTGATCCCGCTTCTTCGCCTTTCTTTGCATCTTTTAGGTTCTGGAGTTTAAGGCGAGGTTTAAAGAAATAGATCGACTGCAGTATGATGACGAGGGTCGTAGCCTTGACTGCTAAGGAGATAGAGTAGAGATAGCCAAGACAGGGCCACTAAAAGTAGAAAGGTAGAGGAACGAAGAGAATCCGCCTATTCGTTTAACGTCAAATCTTGTTCAATTGTATTTTTTCTTATATACATATATGCTCCTACCTTTTAAAGTGGGTTGAACTTGTATACATTAGGTTTTAGTTGTGAAGTTTTTTCTTTTTAATTTCTTGTCCAATTACAGGATATATGGTCTTTTGGTAGGGACGAAGGGTGCATACGAGGTCGGGTGTTTTTCCAGCTCCTATTCTTCTTAATCTTGAAGTTCTTCAGCTTCTGCAGCTTTTGTTGTGTTTTCTTTGACTTCTTCATCGTGAATAGCCTCTTTTTCTTTTGTTGCTTCTTATGCAAAAGTAAGAATATAAAACCAGGTATTCGCCGGGAATAAAGACTGACAAGGAGCGAAGTCGGTGTTCTACCCGAAGTAAGTGGGACTTTTCTCGCTCGAGCAAAGCGATAGGGACGGGAGTGTATACGAGAGGATAAAGAATAGAGACAAGAGTCTTAACGAGAAAGATATGAGACTGGATTGAAAGGAGAAAGAAAAGTGCGGTTGAAGCATGAAGGAGAGGCCCTTGACTGAAGGGATCTCGTCTTATGCTTACCCAGAAACTTCTAGTTCTTTTGACACTCCCTCTTAAGCTTGAAGTTATGAAGCAGCTTCTTTTCTTGTCTTTGTCCAATTCCTTAAAGTAGGAGAAAGAGAGCAGCATATAAAGAATAAGAACTGTCCTAAACTTCTTTCCTTTGTGCATTTTTTACTCTGGATCAAAATGCCTTTTTTATAACCCTGCTTTGCAGTCTAGGCTTGCTTTTTACATAAAGAAAGTATGCAGGCGAGAAGAGAGAGATGAGACTCGAGTGAATGCGAGAAGAGAGGGTAAGGAGGCTCACTTGAGGTACGATAGGTAGGAGAAGAGTGAGAATCGACTGTAAACGAAGCAGGGCACCCTGTTCTAACCGAAGTAGTTACGGCTGGCTGTTAAGGAGATAACCCTGAAATGGGACTAGACTGCTTATAAGGCGATAGAAAAGAAGAGAGAGCGTCCTTTATATATAATAAATTTCGCGCGCGAGAAGAGTATCGATTTGTTTGGGGTTGCTGCGGCTTGGAAGGCTCCCCCTTTTATGCTTCCGCAGAGAGACCCTCATCTTCTTCCGAAGAGAACTTGACTTAGTCTTATTCGTTTTCTTCTTAATCTTTCAGTTCTTCCGGCTGAAGCTTCCTTTGTTTGAGGTTATGTAGTTTAAGGGGAGGTTACGAGCTCGACCATGAAGAGTAAGGAGAAAAGGCTCGAGCATAGCGAAATAGATAAGCGCCCATGCTTACCCAGATAGCCCAGCACCTTCTTCCGAAGGAAGCCCATCAACTTCAGCGTCTTCTCTTGCATCTCTTGCTTCCGTAGATCCTGCTTATTCCGAAAGGATCCCACCATCTTCTAAGTATTCTTGTCTTGCTCCTATTGATCCTGCTTCATATTCTCAAGGCAGTCCATCAGATTCTGCATCTGCTGCTTCTTAGTCTTTGGTTTGTTCGAGCGAAGCATGGCACCAATTCCCTCATTCTTTTAGGGCGAGTTGTTAAACTTCTTATATAAATATATGGTAAAAAGTCTTCTCTTGTTGGTTCACTGATCGAACAAAAGCAAAGAAAAGTGGAAAAATCAAGGCATATCAAAAGGAAATTCAAATAAGAGGAGTTTCCTCAGTAGATTCATTCACGCTTTGTTGAAAGCTCTTCAGTTCATTGAAAGAGGGGCGAATGAACGCAGCAAAGAAAAACTACGTAAACTAGGCCAAAACATACCACCGGGAGCGGGGAGGAAATGTGTTCAAAGCGGGATGAAGGATCTACATATATAAGAAAGAATGCGAATGTTCTAGTTTGATCCTGGCTCAGAAGGGAGGTAAGGCTAGAAGGCAGAAAGTCGCGCTTTCTTAATAGGTAGTCGAGGCAATGCTCTTCATCTTTTCCAAGGGCGAAGCTGTATCAAGAAACGAAGGCGAAAACGAGCTCCCTTAGTAAGAGGGATGCGAAGACGATGAAGTTGATGGGCTATCTTGGTTCAGGGCATCCGTTCCACCCTTACTTTACTATTTTTGTTTCTTTATAATGCCGCCTATTTGACCCGAAACCAATCGATCTAGTGCCTCGTGTAGGTTGTTTGCCTATTTCTTTTCTTTTAGCCCCAAAGTCTTCTCCTTTACATGTGACCCCACCTCGTCCCCGGCCAGGGGCTTATCTCTACCGACAAGGCCAAGCATACTCCCGTCGGACCCATCAAGAGGAAAAGGCTCAGTCCCAACAAAGAAAGTAAGCCCTAGAGAAGTGGAATCGTAAGGCAAAGACAAAGAAAGGTTGAGAAATCAAGGAGGTGCATGCGTCAGGTAAGGAGCCTGAAGGGGGTTTATCCCGCCCAATATAATAAGATTGACTAGAATCTTATATCGACTTCTAAGATATGCTTTTCTCGTTTGATAAAACTGAAGCTTCTGGCACAGCATCTCCTAGGAAGAAGCCACGATCTGACAAGAAATATGAGGCTCTGAAAGAGACAAGGACATCCGAAGATAGGACAAGACAGCCAGACTAATTTTTGAGTTAAGATGCTCGAAGGAACTTGACTTATTAGTCGTATTTGAACTTCTATCTTGCCTGTGGCTTCATATTTTTCTTGTCTAGGGAAAGCTTTCTCATTGTCTTACCTTTGGAAAATTCTTATGTCCGAGAGATCTATAGTCTAACCTCACGCTTTCCTAGCGCGCCCTTTTGAAAACTTATCCCCTTTGTGCATTTGAACCTGCTGGATCAATTTGCCTATTTTACATCTCTTATTTATACAGTCTAGGGACGGATGCTTGCTTTGTTGGGCTAAGTGGAATGCCATAAACGGAGGACCCTAATAACAAAAAGAATAAAACAAGTGAGAATATTAAGGAAGGCCTTGACCGGATCCCCTCAACTTTTTCTACTGCCCCTTCCTTCGTGTCTTCCTCGTATTCTTCAGCTTACGCTTCTTTTGTTTGAGGTTATGTAGTTTAATGCATGGAAGAAAGTCTTGAGCAAACAAAGGAAACTTCTACAGAATAGTCTCAGCCAGAAGCCTCAGAATTACCGTATACATATATAAGAACAGAGATTGATTTGCACTAGAACAAAGAAAGATCCTCTATTTTTTTTGCCTCTACTTCTTCCCTTTTAGTCTACCCCCCTCCCCAGCCCAGCCTAGCGGTCGACAAAAAACCCCTTCGCCATCATACTGAAGTCGAGCATTTGATTTTTCCCGCGCTTTAAGCTCGGGCACATCTAGAGGAAAGAAAAGGGCAAGTACCAAAGGGAGTAAGCTTTGCCTAGAGCAGTTCAAACAACTTGAATGCCCGCCTGAGTACATATGATAGTGCAATCATCTGAAGACAAAGAGCAGTTAAATCCGAAGGAGAAAGGAAGCTCTGACAATAAATGATAAATTGCATAACAGAGTTCAAAAGAGTAAAGGTAAGCTACATGAAGGAGTAGGTCAAGGAGAGGGACATCTGAAGAAGGTACTACCATGCCCACTCATAAAAAGAGAAAAGCTACGACAAAGAGAGAAGATAAGACATAAGCTGGGTTAAGATGCTAAGATGTTAAAACACAAACCAGCTACATAAAACAAGGACTTCTTCAAACACCGAAGGCTCATACAGAGAGGCATCTTTAGACAGAAAAGTGGCAATGTGAACTGCCTTAGTCTGACTTTTCTTCTCCTCTCGCTAACACCTCCATCCCACAAGTGTCGTTTCTCTAGCTTTTCCCCGGTAAACCACCTGCGTACTTCTCCGCTCCCTCTGGTCTTTCTCGTCTCGTATGAACTCGAGCCTTTTTCCTCTTAAAATGCGTGAAATTGATACAATCTAAACGAAGAAACTAGGTCAAAATATAGCACAGGACATGGAGTGGGGTCGGCTAGAAGGGAGAGTTTACGAGGTCGATTGAAGATCTAGGTACGAAGGAAAGGAGAAGGAGATAAAGGCTCGACCGGAGGAAGAGGAGGTGAATACTGAAGCATGAAGTGGAGGAGATGGCCTCGATTGAAGAGAGAGGGTCGGAATGAGACCAGAGGAAGAGCTTTTTCGCCCCCCGTCTTCTTCTTATTCGTATTTTTCTTGGGAAGTCTCCCCATCATCTTCTGCTTCTTCCTCTTATGTCGTGTATTCTCCGCACCCCTCTTCCGAAGGAAACTCCCCTTATAGAGGAAAAGGGTAAGTCCCAACAAAGAAAGCCAGCTTTAGAGAAGTGGAATCTTAACACAAAGACAAGTCCAATCTGAAGAAAAAAGCTTATCGAAAAATCAAGTTGATCAAAGAGGAACACCCCCAGGCACGGATACCGAAGGAGAACGAGATCGACCGGTGGGGAGATAACCTGAAGTCATGAGGGCGAAGGGTCCACTCCAACCAGCAAAATATGATTATCTAGACCCCAATCTTGTCCTCTAATACTTGTTTTTTCTCCTTTGATAAAACAAGGCTTCCGACTCAACATCTGCTAAGAAGCACTCAAGCTCAGACAAGAAAGACAAGCCCTCATAGCTGACCCCGAAAGAGCCAAGCTCGTATTCTCCTTCTTACGAAGGGCTCCCATCAACTTATTCGCCGTCTGCGCCTTCTTTACCTACGTCTTCCGAAGGAAACTCGGATTATTCTTCTTTTGTGTATTCTCTTAGTGCCTCGACTCCGCCCCCGTCTGTTGCTTTAATTGATCCTGCTTCTTCTTCAGCCACTTCTTTTTCGTCTCCCAAAGGGAACTTGACTTCTTAGTCGTATAATGCTTCCCAAGGAAACTCATATTCTAAGTATTCATCGTATTCTCCCGAAGGCAGCCCATTATCTGTTTCATAGCCCTCCTATTTGCCTTTATATTATTCTTAATCTGAAAGTTCAGAAGCAGCCTCTTCTTCTACTTCGCCTTCTTTTCTGACAATAGGGGCCTGAAAATACAAATAATATTAAGTACGCGCGCGAAGAGAGAGTAGAGACCGAAAAGGCTAAGAGTCTTATCCAGGAGCAGAGGTTGGGAATAAATGCAGAGAAAAGGCGTCATTACCATATATAGTAAGAGTGCTCGAGTGTGATCCGAATATAAGGGGGGTTCGTCAGATGGCATCACCAAATGTTGCTATTTTGTCTTTTGCATAACGAGAAGACCAAATAAACCGGAAAAGAAGTCTAACATTCTGACTTTATCTTCAACTTCTTACTAGGGAGACTCTTCATCTTATTCTTCGTATTCTTTTTTCTTCTATTCTCTTGTTTTTTCGTATTCTTCTACTATGTATGTTTCTTTTTCTTCAGCTTCTCTTGACTTAAAGTACGTGCAATTGAGACGTTACGATTTAAGGCAACCTGCTACTACAAAGAGAGAAAGTTGGTTTCCCTTTTCCTTGGCTCCTGATCTGACTCCTCCTTGACTTAAAATGCGTGCAATTTTCGATAAGAAAAACTCCAAAAGCAGGAGAGAGGCTCCGCTGAAGCATGAAGTGGAGGACACTTGTGGAATCGACTGCTAAGGGCCCGGAGGCGAGAGAATCGGGGGCGACTGATAAGGAGACAGGGTGAAGACTGAAGAATGAAGGCGAGGAGATAGTGAAAGAGCGACTGAAGGATGAAGGAGATAGCTTAATAAGTGCTCGAACGCTAGTGCGCTAGTGAGAGGAGATTGCAAAGAGACTCGACTAAAAGGAGAGGAGATTCGGGCTCTACTGAAGTATGAAGGAGAGGGAGTTAGGAGAAAAGGCTCGGATGAGGTACGAAGACGAGGGAAAAAGGAGGCTCCGCTGAAGCATGAAGTGGAGGAGGTGAACGCTGAGGTACGAGGTGGAGGGCAAGAAAGCTTTGTTTTTTATGTCAAATTGATGTCTTCGAGAAAGCGTGAAAAACTTACAATTTCGAGAATCTAAAGGAGGAAACTGGGGCCAAATCTAGTATATTTAGGGCAAAATAGATGGTAAGGGGACGCAGTCGAAAGGGCGCACGCTAGTGAGACAGGGGGAAGACTGGCAAGGAGAGTGAGAGGAAATTGCTTCAATTTATCTAAAGCATATATGTATATAAGAATGAAGAAGCATCTTTGCCTTTGAGTATGTCCTTCTGAGACTGAGGGTGTAAAGAATTCTTTGTTTTTTCTCGCTTCTTTTTGTAGGAATGCTTGAGGTTAGACTTTCTTTCTCTTTCTCTGTTAGTTGTAATTCTATCTTGATCTTGCATCTTTTAAGCTCGTAGACATGAACTTGCATGATCTTTTAGGAGGATATAGGTCTCTAAGAATGCCTGGTTTTTCTCTTTTCTCGTTCTTTTTCGTTATCTTTCTGTCTTTCTTTTTTGCACTTTATCTGCTTCTCTCTTGCTTTTTCGGATAGATTGCATTTTCAAAAGGGCAGAAGTTTGACCTCGGGCAAGCTCTTTGATCGGACATACCACGAGGAAAGCTAGAAGTTGCATGAACTGGCAAAGTTGGACAGTCTCTCTTTCTGTTAGTTGGTACTTGATCTTTCTTTGGTTCTCTCCCTTTATCTGTAGCTTTCTTTGGCTGGGGATGGTTGTTTTCTACTGTCTTTCTTTGCAATCTTTTCTTATTTCAATGGGCTCTCTCTCATTCTTTGTTCTTTCTCTCTGCTCGCAGACATGCATTTTTTAATGAGAAGGGCAACTCTAGGGAATGCGTCTCTTTTCTCTTTCTTTTTATCTGCTTGAAAACGAGAGGAGAAAGCCTGGAAGGAGCTCGACTAAAAGGAGAGGACCCGGAGGGGGCGAGACTGAGAAGGATCGGGTTAAATAGTGAGACTTCAGCATGAAGTTGAGGAGATAGGATGCAGACTGTCGACCAGAGGAGAGTTTACGAGGATCGACAAGGACCCGGAGGCGAGAGAATCGACACTTGTGGACTCGACCGTTAGTGAGAGGGTAAAGACTGATAAGGAGAGAGGCTGAAACATGAAGACGAGGATTTAGCCTCGGCTGCTAAGTAGAGGAGAGGAGATAGTGAAAGAGCGACTGAAGAATGCTAAGGAGAGAGATGCAAAGGGTCTTAGAAGTCTTGAGTGGGATCCTGTTTTTTAGTATATTGGGCTACGCTCCTCTTCCTTTGGTCGATCTCGTAAACTCTCCTTCGGGTACCTCGCTTGGGATTTAATTTCTTCAATCCTGCTTTTCGGAAACTGGCGCATGAACCTATTTGATCGATTTGCCTTTCGTTGCCTTTTCAAGTTTCTGCTTCTTACGATTGGACTACTTCTCTAGGGAAAACTCTCTTTTTCTAGGGACGGATTCTTTTCATATATATAAAGTAAGAAGGATTTATAAAAGGCTCGAACATAAGTAGTAGAAAGAATAGAGACAAGAGTGAATACAAGAGTTCAAAGGCAGAGCTCGAGCAAAGCAAGACAAAAAGAATCGCCTGAAGTACGAGAGCGTGAAAAAGATGAGACTGGGAAGTAGAGTAGAGAGTTCCTCTTTTTTTAGGCACAGGGCTTCGTTTGGCATCGAAAAGATAGAGAGGGTCCTATAAGATCTACTCTTTTAGGCTTTTTCTGTTCTGCTTTATTTGAATAAGAAAAGGGACGTCACTCTTTACTTGAACTTTATACCATCTGACCAAGCTTCTTTACTTGGTTCATGCACGCACAAAGGTCGGCAGATTTGGCATTTCAAAGGGGGCGAAGTCCCTCTTTGGATAATATCTGGGGCGTCTAAGATTGAATATTCTAGCCCTTTTCTTTCAATTCTGCCTTGGGAACTGAAGAATGAAGGAGAGGGTTTTAATAGCTCGACTAAAAGGAGAGGGCCCGAAGGGGGATTGACCGAGGTACGAGGGAGAGGAGAAAGAAGTGAGACTCGATTGCAAAGAGAGGACCCGGAGGGGGATTGACTGAGTAACGAAGGAAAGGAGAAAGAAGTGAGACAAGAGTCTTCCAAAAATGGGGCGAAGACTGAGAAGGAAATAGGCTCAAATGCCACAATAAGGCAGTAAAAATGAGACCCGAAAAGAGACTGAAAATGGCAAAAGTGGAGCATAGGCCTCTTTCCTTTAGACAAAACAAGAAAGCTTCCTCGACATAGTTTCATCCCAAAGGCTTCTCTTTCTCGCCTTTTCCTTTAGGAAGATTTTGTTTTTTCAAGGAAAGCTAGGAAAAAGCACTACTTTATAGGATAAAAGTTCAAGTCTGGTAAGAACTCGAACAAAGTGAGAGGAGAGGATCGGGTGGTTACAAGCGACCGTAGGAGAGCGAAGCGAGGTCGACTGCCAAGGAGAGTGAAACGAGAGGGACAGGGGCTCGAGTGCATACGACCAGAAATGGGGCTCAACTGAAGTATGAAGGCGAGGCGAAAGAAACGAGACTCGACTGCCAAGGAGAGGAGATAAGCCCGAAGAGAGTAGAGAGGGCGAACGCCAGTGAGACAGGGGGCAAGTGCATAGAAAAGAAGCCAAACAAAGACAAGAATTTAAGCGAAAAATACAATGTCTTTTTCACTTCTTATACGAGAAAAGTAACCGAAAAAGCAAGAGCGGAGATGAAAAGAAAGCAAAATCAAAATCGCATCTCCCCCTCTCCCCGTAGAACTTCGCCCGACGGGCTTTTCACGGCCGGGCCACAAGTTACCACTCACGTCTAGTTACCTATCTCCGCATCTTCATACTTCGGTCTTCACCTCACCTCTCACTAACCTTCGAACTCGTCTCCTCTCTTTGCAATTGAGCTAATTAAACTAAGTTCTCACTCTTTAGCTTTCCAAACGAACTCTACTCCACAGGCTTATGGTCGGCTGGCGCGACTCGTCGTTGACTTAAAGCCAAAAGGACGAGACCCTAAAAAGGTTAGTGCACAGCAGAGGGCTGATAGAATAAAGCACATCGAAAGCAATTATAGAGATCAAATTAGCAAATCAATCAGCGATCTTACATACGTATATATCTTTCCTCTCTTTCAAGCTGCTTTCACTCCTATTTGACTTGCGCTTGGCCTTCTATATGTCCTGTTTTCCTTTGCAATTCACTTCTCTTTTGACAATTTACGAAAAAGAAAAAACGGTACAATTTAAGCAAAAAAATGCAAGAAAAGCTACCAAACATAGACGAAATCTAGATAAAAAGCAATAAACACGCTGAATTAAAGAAGTTCGTTTCAACCAAATAAGCCTCTCTTGCCTCAACTTTGAAAAAATGGTAAAATTTAAGACAAACAAAAGCATCGAAATAGTCTCTTTTCGCAAAAGCTCCTCTCTATTCTTCCGGGCTGAATTTAGTATCTAACCTGTTGATCTTATATATGTATATGGTAATAGAGATTTTTCACGCAAGATCCTGTATAAAGCTTACCCAAAAGGGTAGAGAGTTGAAAGGGTTTTACTTGTATTACAGCATCTTTTTCCTATCTTAGTAGTAAATAGGCTGCTCAACTTGCGCCCATACAAAGCGATTTTTTTATATACGGGACTCCTGTTCGACCAAAAGAAGGAGCTTTCTCTGCTTTTCTTTCAAACTTCTGGCTAAGTATACTTCCAAAGGCTTCATCTGATCCAATCTGATAGACCAGGCTCTTTCTATTCTCCTTTTGTCTTCGTGAATTCAACTCACTAACTGTCTTTGGTTGGTAAGAGAACGAAGACGGGGCAAGAGAAAACTACACCCCGACCTAGGTATATTAAATAGGATTGCGCTTTTGTTAGAAAGTACTGAGATTGTTCGGGAGATCCGGTCCACACCCGTTCTTTCCTTCCTTTAATCTTAGGCTGCTCTGCTATTACGCTAGCAAGTGAGCTAAGGCTCCAAGTACGCCTATCGTCGCGAATGCCCGAGAAAATGCCCCACTATACTGTTGATATCGTATAGTATTGAATGAGCAGAATGGAATTGAGTATGGCTTTGGCTTCCTTTCCTAGGCATTATATCATTTCACGCTATTTCACCCCATAATTTATTGACTAACTACGCTATAACAAGACGCTTCGGAGGAAAGGGCCATTTCCAGAATTGGAAAAATGAGAGATTACGTATGAGCTAGATGACGTCGACGAAGCATTTGTTGATCCACTCAATAAATTCGTCGAGCCTTTTTTATATCCTTCTTATCCGAGTTCCCTTCTTTCTTAGGTCCGAGACGGAAGAAGGTGCAGGTGCGCTTCTACTACTACATAAGCAAGGGAAGTTTCTATTTCTCCAGAGAAGAAGAGGGAGGGTAGTGGGTAAAGGAGAAAGATCCACAGCTACTGCTGGTTGTTGGTGACTATGAAACTTATCCTGAACTTTTCAATTCTGCAAGACCTGTTGTCGATGAAAGGCTCCTTTGTAAAGGTAAAGGATCGCTAGGGAAAGCCTTTATATATTGTGTATATATGGGCGCTTGGGTTAAAAGGATGGCAGAATTGTAGGTCAGTACTGGCTTTTGGTTCCCCTTTACCGGACCGATCGCAACAGTCTTCTTCCCCGGAACTCCTTCGTTATACTCTATTCTTTTCTTAAAAAAAGAGGGAGAATAGGCAAGCATGTTGAGACGAGAGCTTCTTAGGCTGGGGTGTGAGTGCGGCTCAAGAGCGTTGTGAACAAAGCAAGAGCGGCGCCGCCAGTTTCTTCTTCATCAAAAGCTCCTCCTATTCTTCCAACAGCTAAATATAGTCCGTCTGATCCTTCTTAATTTAAGAATTCAAATAACAAAGTAAGGTTGGCATGTTCTATCCTAAATACATTTTGCTATGTTCAACCAGGATGTTTACTTAAACTTCTTAATCAGGGAACTCCGGCCAGAATAAGAGGAAAGATTGGCATAACCACTACTATTTCATTCGAAGTTCTTGCCGTTGAAGAAAGAAGTCTTGCTTTATCCTGATTGTTTTCACCAGGCATAGCTGGGCTGGGATTCTTTTAGTCCAAGTACTGGCATCCCTTTTTGGGGAGATTTATTAAATTCTCAACACCCCTTCATGAGGCCCACTCCTATTCCTTGGCTTTTCTTTTCGCGAGGGTCTCTTTCACACCAAGATGCAGCAATTAAACATGCTTGATAAAATAAGAGAAGAGATCGCATAACTAACCTATGTGCCCTACCTAGTCACGCCGATCCCTATTCCTCCTCTCTCTTTGTTTCAGCCGAGGTTTTTTCTTTTCGTACGTGCTTCAGTACCCCCCTTTCTCCTGCTTCTTTATATGCAATACCACTTCGCACTTTCTCCTCTCTTTGCAATTGAGTCTCTATTCTTTCCCCTTAGCAGTCAAGGGTCTCTGCACCCTATTTCGTATGCACTCTTGTCCGCGATCCCTTGCTTGCGGTCGATAAATATCTTTCCTTCGGGCTTACCTCCTTTTTGTCAAGGCTACGCTCCTCCCCTCATCTTCATACTCTCGTTCGAGCCTTTCCTTTATAAACCCTTGGCAGTCGAGTTCTTTAAACCTTATACTATATATAGAAATATATATATGCTGCACAATTCTCTCATTATCTACGCCTCCAGTGAGTCTTCTAGGAAGCTTGGGTAGAAAGAAAGAGTCAACCTTTTCTGGTCAAAAGACCTCTCCTATTATATAAAGTAGGCAAATCGTCTGATCTAATCTTAAGAGAAGGGGCAGAAAGAAGTAAAGGGAGCTTTCTCTGAAGGGTAAGCAACAACGCCCTACCAGACAAGCCAGACATATATAAGGATTCTTTCTCCTCTTTCAAAGCATTTGCTTCTTTTTCTTATATTAGAAAGAAAGCTAGCCGGCAAGAGAAGTTACCAGGGCGAGTTACGCATCGTTTTCTCGCAACTCCTCGTATGCAAACAAAGATTTCTCTAGCTTGACAAAAGGTTCCTACTCTCTTGCTCTCTTGAAAGTCAAAAATGAGCACTTATAAAAGCAACAAAGAACAAAGAATCAGACAGAATAGAGAAAGTCTCGGCTGGCTAAGGTTGAGTTATACCTACAGTCCTCTATACTTACTTCATAATACAATAAGAAGAGAAGCTAAGCGTAAGTGGGGATCGATCCCTCATCAAGAAAGAGCGGCGGAAGAAAGAGGAGATGGTTCTCAACGCACTACTCGGTCTCCGACAAATAAACTTCTTATGAAGCTAGCTCTGCTGGATAGACGCTAAGTGTCAGTAAGGAAGCCCTTGAAGTGGTGGACGGATGCGTATGAAGAAGATGATGTGCTAGTCTTACCAGACACGTATACAGGACAACGGTCGTTGAAGAAAAGCTATCCGCCATATCTGTGAGAGTGCGGCTTATTAAAGAAATTTCTTTCTACCCACTACCAAACCTAAGGCTGTCAAGCTAGAAACGAGTTATCTCGCTTACCGGACATTTACTAATTAGAAAAAGGTTGAGTTTGGGCTCCCTGGAATCATTACATTCTTTCATCTTGTCTTGTGTCGAATCATTTCAATTAAAAGGTGTAGTTTCTTATCGGCGCTTTTGAGTTTCCTTTGGTTATAGAATTCCTATAGTTAGTGAGGGGCGAGAAGATCATAAGGTAAAGGGCGCTCTACTAGCATAAGGCGTGAGTCATAAAGCAAGTAACTACATCGAAGAAAAGTCATCTTTTTATCTTTCCCTCTTATCCAATTAGCCCTTAACTCTTTTTTATATCTATACGTTACATTGTAAGAAAAGTCCCTCCCTCTTTCTAAGGACTTCCGGCTTCAGTAAAGAAAGGGTAAGCTTTTCTTCTTTCTTATCTATTGCTCTCGGATATGGTCTTTTTCTTAAGAAGCAGGAGGCTCCGTGCTCTCTTACTCGCTTGTTTCTTTCATCCCTTCCTTTTTCACACGAATTTGCAAAAGAGCGCCTGTCAGCGGGCGGTAAAATAAGTGAATTCGGGACAATTCTATCGGATGAAGCCTATGATATGAAGCAGCAACAAAAAATGATGCTCATGTAAACAAAGAAAGGGCCCTGCATTAGTCTCTGTATCTATAGGGTTGGGAAACCACTTTACAAAGGACGGGACTTCCTCTGGGAAAATTAAGGGAAAGGATCACTTCTTTATCTTTACAGGGAAAGCCTTTCATTAAGCAGCCAAAGATTCTATAATATCAGAAAGTCAGATTTCCACGAGTACGTAAAAGAGAAATGTTCAGCAAAGCTCTCCCCGAGCTAGTTACTAGTGAAATGTACTTTACAAATGAAAATCTTTTTAAAACCCTAAGCGCTTTTTGGTATTAAAACAAGACAAGAAATCTCATTGCTGACTCGAGACCCACCCAGATGCTTCTTTATATATGTATATATTAAAAGGGAAGCGCTCTCAGAAGAGAGCGACCGCTATTAATGAGAAAATCCTTGGGCGTGAGTTTTGTAATAGGTGTCTTATAGGCGAATTTGACTTCTAGTTAAAAAAAGTTTCTTGATATCATAAAAAGAGGGGGTTTCGGTATTGACATTGACTACAAAGAGGACCCTTATACATGTGTTGGTTCTAATTTGAGGGAGATTTATTGCCCTAGGTTTAATCTAATCATCAAAAAGATTCATCTTAATATTTACTTTCAAATGTGGAGAAATTCCCCTGCTAGGTTAAAAGAAAGGACTTGCCCGCAGAAGGAAGATAATGAATCTAAGCAGCTAGTTTTGCACTGTTCTTTACTTTGATACAGTAAAGGACGAGGACATTCTGAAGAAGGGGTGGTACTATAAGGACGAGCGAGCTTCTCACCCGCGGGAAAACTTCTTGTGCAGTACGCTTAGAAAAGAAAAGGGTATAAAGACAAAGCCGTGATAGGATTAGATCGAGATAAATAGTCATTGAATTGCTGTATCGCATCAATCAATAGAATTTAATCGTAAAAACACCAGTGCTTTCTCGTCAGAAAGAGCTTAAGTAAGAGGCCTTGCTAATGATGTCTAGCGGGAAAACCGGAGAGACGTCGCGTAAATGGACATAGAATGAAACCTTCCTCTCTTTATCCAGTGAAAGGGGTATTGCTGCTGAAGTCTGTTTCAAGGGGAGCAGAGAGATGCGGTCGGCTTACTAACTTAACTAATAGGAATAGGGATCCAATCGGGCGAATGTGGCAAATGAAGCAATAACTCACTTGAAGATAGCGCCTATCGTCCACGGATTTCGAGAAAGTAAAAAGCATCCCCCCATACAGGATGAAAAAGACCACCGCAACACCAGAGCATGCGCATGCACGTAAGAAGGGATGCATCGGACGAAGACAAAAGATGGGATTTATCCTCTCCCGAGTGGCTTTTACTAAACCAAGTGGACCCAAATTCCTACCCTCAAAAAGAGCTTAATTCCAAGGCAAAGGATGATACAGGCACTTTCTGACCCGAGCATTTCTCCTTTTTTAAATCTGTGCTTGCTGGCTTTTAATTGTCTATGATATGTGCAGCTTGATGAGCGAGCTCTTGACGTTCTTATACGCATTTAGGGACATTCATTAAGGCGCGAAGCTCCCTGCTCGCCCCACCCTACTGTTATCTCTTCTAGCATCAATCCGTTATGCCCACGCGCTAACAAGCGAGAGTTCACTCAACCTATTCACAGCGGCCTATTCCCTTGACTGACACTTCTTTCTCCTATGAGCTTCCCATTCCGCAGAAAGCCCGCCCGCTGTCGGATCAACCAAAAAGAAGGAAGTCTCCGGCCTCTTGTTTTATCTCATTACGAGATCCCCTTCTCGCGAGTTTTCCTTGCTAAGAGAGGGCCTGCCCCTATTTCGAACTTCCTAGAGGGTTGTTTACTAGAATTATTCCGTAATCCCTATTAGTATTTAAGGCACCAGACGGGGCTGATATAAGTATACTCCCTCTGAATGGGCTTTTCTTTAACCTTAACCTTTTCAGACCCACTTTCATGGAATCATATGAGCCTGATATATATATATAGGAGTGGGACTCTTTGACTTCCAAGGTTCCGCGTACTTAGGCGCCAAGGGCGGTCGCTTGCCAGACCAACTCATATATTTTATGTCTGACTTGCAGGGCCGCATAGCTTTATTCTATGCCTTGGCTTTGTGACGAATACTCTACAGGTATAGGACTTCATAGGGCGCTTTTTGACAAAAATTGAATAATCAGAAAAAGGGGGGGGGGGGGTAGAACTTGAATTGCCTGATAAGATCGAAACGAAGACATCTATACAAGGCTTCTCAATCCCGATCCAACTACTTTCACCCCCACCCAGGAATGTGTCACCAAACCCCGACCTATCTTTTTCAGAGAAGCGCCTTTTGGGCTCATGCTGTCTTCTTTATTGAACAAGAGGGCAGGCGTGCTACGGTACGGGGCTTTGTATTGGAAAAAGGTGTGGTAACGAGAGAGACAGACGTGAGGAAGTCTGTCCAATATAGCATAGTAAAAGAAAAGCACGAAGTTTGGTCCTGGATGGACTTAGCTTGTGAACAGCAGGAATTTAGGTCGTAGCGCTTGGCCCCTCGGGGTCCTGTTCCCAGAAAGAATGCCACCTCAAGCTAGGCAAGGAAGAAGTAAGTCCCATACCAAAATAGGAAGCTGTCTCCGGATCGACATTGATTCTTCGTCTATCGGAAAGAGTCTACGCCATCTCTTCTTCCCCTACTCTTGCCCACAACCGTGCGTTTTGATTTGAAAAATTCTTGCTTGAGAACACCCCTCTTTATCTATACAAACCGTGGAGAGTTAGTCTCATTTCGTTAGGAAGAGACTTTGAAAGCATAGTAAAAAGCCTCCTTAAGCCATCCCTGCTACGTAAGATAAGGTACCTTTCCGTACAAGCAAGAGCGGTCTGGTAAATAAGAAGGATCCTCTAACATGGCTTGTGGCTCACCACCAAAAGCATCTGCCTCGACGTCGCCGTCTCTTTCTTCGACTACTGCCATTTCCTCTACGCGCCTCATTTAAATAGAGTCTTGGGGAGTAGTCGGCCCACTTTCCTCTTTCTTTGATGAAACCTTTCAACTTAACAAGTCTAACAACCTAAGAAGAGAAAGAAAGCTTTTATATAAAGACTCCCAACTCTCTCTGCTCAGTGGAAGAGAGCTAACCTCACTCCTATGTACAAGAACAACGTCTTTTGACTGTGACCTATCATACATAATGCCAACAAACTCAATAGGAAACAGCAGATTTTTATAGACTTATAGGAAGAGGGGGCGTATAGGCCCACCCATCTTAGTCTGACAGGTTAAATCAGACGCGGGAGTATACTTACAAGACCTGTCACCCGCTTAGGCAAGAGGATTCTGAACGAATATTATAATTCTGGGCATAGGCTCTTCCTTCTTTTTCTGCCGTGATTCTGCACTTGGGTGAGTGAGTGCCTTAAACCAAAAGGAGTAGCTGAGGCGTGAGCTGTACCAAAGCTAAGATTAGGGTTCACAATTCCTAAATGATCTGGCCATGCACCTCAATCGTTGAAGTTTTTCCCTCGGCCTAGTGAAGTTTCAGGAAAAAGGGGAAACTTTTAAGGCAATCCTCTAATCTATTAACGGGGCTCTGTTCAAGGATTTGGAAAAAGCCTAAAGTAAGTTGTCCGACTTAAGACTTTCTTTATAGCCTCGGAGTTGGGGTTAGACTTGATTTGGGAAGAGTGAGGCAGGATGCTCTAATCCACTCAAGCTTTATTACGCACGTCTAAGGGATGCTCGGAACAAAGCATTGGAAGGATCACTACCTTCTAGAGGTGGGTGTGCCACAAGATAAGCACTGCCATCAGTGTCAGAGAGGATACCCTCTTCTTTAATCGCGAATGGCTTTCTCTTTAATTAAATAAAGAAATTCTTAGAATTAGGCCCTCTTTGGTTTGGAAAAGCTCTACTAACTCTCTTTCTTTCTGAGATCTATCCCCATTTGTCGAAGATTTATGGGCATATTCGGCGTGCCAGCAGTTGTCCGCCCTTTGCTCTAAAAACGACATACGAGTGTAAAACTCTTCCCGCATCCAGACGTAAGCATAACATAAGTACTAAAGCACACCCCTTTCTTTGAGCGGTCTTCCTCTCCTTACGTAGAGTCCTATCGAACCTCGGCTATACACGACGCTCCTGAGCGAGTGAATAAATATAAGAAGAAGGAAGTCAAATACCCACCCTAGATTCCAAAAGCTACTGTTGGAAGAAAGAAGAATTCAAGTATTGAGCTTAGTAGGTAAGTGCTCACTAAAAGAAAGAAGGGGACTCCTTACTCTTTTTGTCTTCGTCGCATTCTAAGTCCTCATCCTAACCGTTTCCAAGCCAGGGTAGGTTATCTCATTGGGCATGTATTTACATGATCTCGGCTCCTTTCGAACCCCCTCTTTTCTTTGATTGCACGGAAGAACTTCCCCAATTCTCTTCTCTTTGCTTTTCTGTAAACAGCCTCGGCGGATGCTCCCGCCTATCTATATACAGGAAGGTAGTAGGAGGATTCTATTCTCCTTTTCAGCGCTCCCATTTAGGATCTCGAAAGAGCTCCTATGAGAATCTTTAGCCCTCAACAAGACTTACTCGTCAACAAGGCAACCTCCGCCGCTTGATTCCGGCAATGCTTCGAAACTCCTCTCATTAGGAAGAGCTTTTGCACGCTGTGATTGGGTTCTTTTGGCTCATAATATCTTATATATAGTAAGTCTTTTGCTCACACGGATACTCACAACAAACGCTGGAGTGGGAGAAGATAAGAGGAGCATGGCCCGCTTCAAGCGCCTATAGAAGATAGATGTGTTAAAGTTCTATTTAGTGAGGGCCGTTCGTCCTGTCCTTTCTATCTTTTTGCCTTTCTTTACCTTAACCTTAGGGAGACGGCTGGCGAGGGCGGCTTGGTAAGCAAGCTACCTTAAGCATTGGAAAAAGCGTAAGACCTGACTGAATGATAGAGAAGGCGGTCTCCGACTTCAATGGCAAGGGAGAGCAATTTCAAATATGATCCTTCCTGCCTTAATTTACCAAGATGATTACGAATGAAGACATCTCTAATTGTATCGGAATAAGAAAGTAACCAAATCGGCTTGTACTGCTCGACACGCTTGAAGAAAGGGCAGAGTGTGGTTCCGGGGTGGTCTTTTTCGGATAACAATGTCTAGAACGGGGTAAGAAACCTCTGATTGGTTTTCCCTTTGAAGCAAAGTCTTTTTTCTTTCTATATTACTATATATAGGATAGTGGTCTGCTTTCAAGATCGTTGACTTGCACCTTTTGACAATCTGACCTGACTTGTTTAAAGTAAGGGGATCAAAGATGTTAATAACGTCCGAGACGCCCTATAGAATAGAAAGGTTTGTAGAAAGTGGCTCCTTCTAATATGTATGCTAAACCTAAAGAAGTAGGCCTAAAAAGTTTGTAGTTTAAGGCCCAGAGCCTATACTTTGTT
>JAQQAY020000149.1:0-38151 GCA_029255685.2 Silene conica
TTCCAAAATTTCCAGTTATTAATTAATTTGTATCCAATACAATATTAATTAATTATTCCATTGAGACGGAATTCCCTAAAGATATGACCTTAAGGGATCAACTGATCACCACCATCATATGACGATAATGTCAAACTCTAGACAGCCAATCATTATCGATAAATGTTGATCAGTTGACTTTAAAAGAGTAACACTCCCAGTTGTGTTTTATTCAAATGAGTTTTAATTATGTCAACACACTATTGTTGAGGACACTTCCTCCAACATAAAATCCTAGATGGAAAGACAAAGGAGTTAGTTCTTGAAGGTAAACGAGTCAAGGATGTGTATATGATTGATTTATGTTCTTTATCCGGTCAAAAACTTTCGTGCATGAGCGTCCATAAAAATGACCCATGGATTTGGCACAAACGTTTGGGCCATGTAAATGCTAGAACATTAAACAACCTTAGAAGACTTGATTTAGTGGAAGGTTTACCTATCATAAACTTTAAATTCAACTCCTTGTGTGATGATTGTGTCAAAGGGAAACAAGTTAAGAGCTCATTCAAGTCCAAGAAGTGTATTAGTACATCTCGTGTCTTAGAACTTGTTCACATAGACCTTTGCGGACCCATGCGTATATCAAGCAAAGGTGGTAGTAATTACATTTGTGTTATTGTTGATGATTGTTCTAGATATGTGTGGTTATTGTTTCTTGGAACTAAGGACAAGGCTTTTGGTGAGTTTTTAATTTGGCTCAAAATGGTCGAAAACAAATTTTCTCTAAAACTTGGTGCTTTAAGATCCGACCATGGAACCGAATTTGAAAACTTTGCCTTCGAAGCCTATTGTAATGAGAATGGTGTTAACCATAACTTTTCGGCCGCCCGAACTCCACAACAAAATGGAGTGGTGGAACGAATGAATCGAACTTTGGAAAATATGGCTAGGACCATGCTCATTAGTTCTTAAGTACCAAGAAACTTTTGGGCCGAAGCCGTAAACACTTCGTGTTATGTCTACAATCGAGTCATGATTAGAAAAATCACCAACAAAACACCCTATGAAATTCTACGTGGAAGAAAACCCAATGTCTCATATTTGAAATGCTTTGGTTGTAAATGCTTTGTTCATAATAACGGGAAAAACAACTTAGGCAAATTTGATGCCCGTAGTGATGAAGCAATCTTTGTGGGATATTCAAACCATAGTAAGGCTTACAAAGTCTTTAACAAGAAGACTATGAAAATGGAAGAGAGCATTCACGTTGTATTTGATGAATCTAGTCTTTTTGTGTCTCAGGAACAGGAAAGAAATGAAGAGGATGATGATGAGTTCCAACTTGGGATGGTGCGTCATGACATGGACCAAGTGTTGGAAGCTGAAGATCTGGAGCAACAGTCAGAAGGACCGTTGCATGGGGAAACAGGCCACAACTCAGGGGGAACCGACGATGCTTCATCCTCAAAAGAAGCCAACACGTCAGGAGTGGAAAAAGAAAACCAAAGCACAACTATTGATCCACCAAATTCCAATGATCAATCCCCCCCACAAAATCAACCCCATGAAACAGTCTCTGAAACTGTTGCATCTGAACAAAACGACCAAATGATCGCTCCCAACACCACCAACACCACCATACCAAAAAGATGGAAACACCAAAGCTCTCATCCTCTCGAAAACCTAACCAGTGACCTTGACTCAGGGGTAAAAACCAGATCCTCCCTCAGAAACTTTTGTGCTTTCAATGCTTACCTCTCACAAATTGAACCCGACCACATTTCGAAAGCTCTCGAGGATCCTTGTTGGATCATGGCTATGCAAGAAGAGTTGGATCAATTCAAAAGGAGTGAGGTATGGCATCTGGTACCTAGACCTTCAAATCGTACAGTCATTGGCACTAGGTGGGTGTTTCGAAACAAACTTGATGATAATGGAGAGATCGTACGGAATAAAGCAAGGCTAGTGGTGCAAGGGTATAATCAACAAGAGGGGATTGATTATGATGAAACCTTTGGACCGGTAGCTAGGCTTGAAGCCATACGAATACTCATTGCCTTTGCGGCTCATCATGGTGTAAAACTTTTTCAAATGGATGTAAAGTCGGCATTCCTAAATGGTTATCTTAATGAAGAAGTTTTTGTGGAACAACCACCGGGCTTTTTGGATAACGAATCACCGAACCATGTCTTTAAACTCGATAAAGCACTATATGGTTTAAAACAGGCTCCTAGAGCATGGTATGATAGACTTTCAAAATTTCTTTTAGAAAATGGCTTCATACGTGGTTCGGTTGATAAAACGTTATTCATCAAGTCACATTCAGATGTAATGTTGCTTGTTCAAATATATGTCGATGACATCATCTTTGGTGCAACTAGTGAAACTCTTTGTGAATACTTTGCACATCTAATGAAATCTGAGTTTGAAATGAGTATGATGGGAGAACTAGGGTTCTTTCTTGGCCTCCAAATCAAGCAAAAAGAGGAGGGCTCAATGATCCATCAACAAAAGTATGTGAAGGAGATGCTAAGTAAGTTCGGGTTGACCAATGCGAAACCCGTTGCTACACCTATGGTTTCTAACCTCAAACTTGACCTTGATCCAAATGGTAAGAGTGTTAGTGAAAAGGTGTATCGAGGTATGATTGGTTCTTTACTCTACTTGACCGCAAGTCGACCCGATATTCAATATAGTGTGTGTGTGTGCTAGGTTTCAAGCAAATCCTAAGGAATCTCACTTCAAAGCCGTAAAAAGGATATTCAAATACTTGATTGGAACTCAACATTTATATCTTTGGTATTCTTCTTACTATGAACTTGATCTTGTAGGATTTTCCGATGCCGACTATGCGGGATGCATGTTGGATAGAAAGAGCACGTCCGGAATTGCCACCTTCATGGGGCCGTGTTTGCTCACGTGGGCTTCAAAGAAACAAAATACCGTGTCTCTATCAACGGCGGAAAGTGAGTACATAAGTGCCGCCCTATGTTGCACACAACTACTATGGATACGTCAACAATTGCACGATTTTGGTATTACATTCGAATCCTCTCCTATTTTTTGTGATAATACTAGTGCAATCAACATCTCGAAAAATCCAATACAACATTCCCGGACCAAACATATTGAAATAAGGCATCACTTTTTACGTGATCAAGTTGAAAAAGGGACAATTAATCTTAACTTTTGTAAAACCGAAAATCAAGTTGCGGATATTTTTACAAAACCGTTAGAAAGAGAACAATTCGTAAAACTTCGGTTGGAAATTGGTTTGTTAAGTGATGCATGACATTAAAAGTTTACGTTTCCCAATGATTGACTATAATGGGTGACGGTAGTGTTTATGTTTACGTTTTATTATGTACGTGCAAATTAAAGAAATTGAGTTACAAAAGAAACAATTTAAACATGCATGCAAGTTGTGATGTATTGAGCCACTCAACATACATCTCTCATCCATCACATCAAGTCACCCATCACCTTTTGTCATAAATTGCCAACTCACTACCGTCACTTTTATTACCCCTCATCCATTACTCTTACACTTAACCACCCATCATTATCCTTCATGTAAAAACCTTTCACATTTCCAACATTAATCCAAAATTCAAACTCCTCTCATAACCGTCCTTCCCTCTCTCACTATAACTCCCCTCAAAATGCCTCCCAAGAACATAAATCGAGAACTACAACATCTTGCCAACACCTATAATCCATCCTACGTTGCAAAATTAAAAATGTCCACCTCACCATCTCAACCACCTCCTGCCTCACCCAAAGTTCCGGCCAAACCAAAGTCCCGTGCCAAAACCGCAGCCAGACCTGGCCTTGGCAAACCCCGAGGAAGAGGGCGCGGTGGACTTAAGCGACAACCTGCATTGTCCTTAGCTCTAGATGCTAGTGTCGACCACTCTGACTCTGAAGAAAGGGTTGATTTAAACGTTGAACCCGAAAAGGAGATACCCGAAGAAGAGGTGGAAAATGAGAATGTTGATGAGGGTGAAGCATGTTCACCAAAGGATGCTCCTGAGAAAGACAAAGAAGTGGAAGATGTTGTTGTTAAAAGAGGAAGCAAAAACAGAAAGGGAAAAGGAAAACCAAATCAAAAGAATAAAGAGAGTGAACCAAGTGTAGAAACCGAAAAGGAAAATGAGAGTGAAAATGTTGTTGAACATGAAAAGGAAAGTGAGGAAAAAGAGAGTGAAGATGTTGTTGAGGAACAAAATGTCGAGTCTGAGAAAAGTGTTGAAAAGGAGCAAAGTGTCGAAAAGATGTCGGGGGCACTGAAACCGAGGTCGAAAATCCAAACAATGTCGGGGAAGGAGAAGAAGAAGTGGCTGAGTCTGAAAAGGATACCACAAACGTTTCATCTGGTGATGTTGAGGGTAAAACTGATAAGGGAAAATCCGTCATGGTTGAAGAGAATCTAGATAATGCCGACGCACACCACGTGTCTGATGAAATACTTGAACCATTTCACCTTGAAAACAATCCCTCCTCCTCCAAGCGAAAACTGAACCTGGCTGACTTATTTGGAGACGAGTTTGGAGAGGAATATGGTGGTGAAGAGATTCTTTCCCACTTTGTCAAAACCAAGAAAAAGACCCAAACAAAACAAACCAAGAAAACATCCACTCAAAAACCAAGGAAACGAGCCAAGATTGATAAAACTCCAATACCATACCCAAGTGAGAGTGAGGAAAAGGAGGACCCTGCTTTCAATGCTTGACGTGACATCATGGCCACCCCCTTCGAAGAGCCATTCAAAAATGAAGTTCTTGCGTATCTCAACACTTTGGAGCTCCCAGAACAAGTGCTCAAACTTTGCCGTGAACTCCTCGGGTGCTCTTTCCATTCCGGCAGGCGCTTTCCTCTTGATTGGTATGATTCCTCCCCTGCCTTTCAATTCTTTCATACCCATATCCTTGCCCAAAAATGGACCTTTCTACTCGATAAAAGCTTTCCCACTTATGTATCGGAGGTGGTACAGTTCTATGCAACGGTTACTGTGGACGTTGCATCTGGAACTCTATCCGCCTATGTCAACAATAAACCTTTCATGCTTACAATTTCCCAACTAGCCAAAGCCCTTGATATTGAACCTACTGGGCTAGCCATTTTTCCAAGGGGTACTTGGGGTGCACTTGACCCCTCTGTTGTTGACCAAGTCCTCACTGTTTTACGTCCCCAAAACTCTCGCAACCGATCAAATGTCTATGCCACCGAACTCAAATCCAACCATCGGTTCCTCTTTAACTTTCTTCAGCGAACTGTTTGTCCCGGTAGCAACACTCGGGGTAGGTGCTCCTACCTCGAAATGCTTCTCATCCATCACCTCCATACCAATCAGAAAATCAACCTACCCGCCCTCATTTTTCATCGAATCCATGAAGTCTCCACGGATATCAAAAAGGGGGATTTTGACAAGAAAACCATCCTTCCCTATGACATGTGGCTTTCGATGATCATGCACAAAAAGAAGATGGTGAAAAAGGGTAGTTTGGCGGTTCAGTTGAGTGATGAGATGACAATGGGTTTACTGTCCCAGATGACTCTGATGTTGTTAACGGGAAGCTGGCTCGAAAATTTGGAGGACCCGGGAAAGTTGCAATGGTCGGGGGAAATGTTGCTTTAGGGGCTATTAATGGGAAGCTTGATAAACTTACCGGGTTGGTTTCTAAACTCTTGGCTGAAATGGAGAGGATGAAAAAGGAGATGTCGGAGCTGCGAACTGTCAATGAGGATCTCATCGAGCATGTGGGTGCCGCTAATGATGATGATTCCGATGCCTAAACCTTTCCTCCTTACCTTTTTATTATGACTCCGTAACAAACTCCTTGCATGTGTGTTATTATGTCTTTTGTTGTTCAAACTCTCGTATTTTGCTTTGTACTAATGGATCTGTATCTTTTGGACAGTACACTACTCTCCCCTATTGATGATGTCAAGAGGGGGAAGTACATCTAAATTATGTTATGTGTTATTTAATGACTCTTAGGCTAACGTTCACCGTAGAAATAGCTTAGCTTTTTATTAGACGTATTACTTAGGATTAGGAATGATTGACCCCTTGACCACCTTGTTTATGCATGAGTAATGTGTTATTTATCTTGGCCTAAACAGACCGACTCACCATGGGTTGAGGGGGAACTTGTCTAATAATTTTGATTGTAACTTGTCATCATCAAAGGAGGAATTTGTTGGAACACAATATGTTGATGATGAAAAGTTACCTTGATTAATCTAATGTTTGCTTGATTATACAAGAGATTAGCAAAATGACATAAAGCCTATTGAAGATCACAAGTCCATATGTCAAGATACAAGCAAAGACAAGAGAAGGCCAAGTCTAGGAATGAATTGTAAGCAAGGTAGTCAACATTCATTCGTATTTGTTAGAGGTGCAAAATCCTTGCAACAGTCCAACAGACTGTTGCAACTGGGGTTTCTAGTACGGTCATGGAGATTATATTTCGTAAAATAGTTTTATAAAAAGTGTTGGAGTTTTGGTTCATTTACATATTTCAAATGTTTTACAAACTGAAGGAAATTAATTTGAAAATCAAAAGCTCAACTTGCACATGAGGTCTAAGGGTTAGAAAAAGTAGAAAGTTTACTTTTTCCTTTTTTGGCAATTAGACCTACAAAAGGAAGGTTCCTTCTTACACTCTTTCCTTTTATGGGTTGCTTTGAGCCTTGAGTAATCTACCTTGAGCATTGCAACCATGTGCATTTTCAGTTTGTAAAAGGCACTCCTATTTGAACCCTTGGGTAAAAGAGTTATGCAAACATATTACACAATTTGAGAGCTCCTCTCACTCGCCCAACCCTCTATAAATACCAACCCTTTAACTCATTCATTGCTAAGACTTTCTAAGCATTTATTGTAAAACTTTGCAAAACCTTTTCAAGCATTTACTCTTCAAGTTTATTTTGCAAAAGTTTCAGTTTTAAAAGAAGTCTTCAAAGTGTTTTCGAAAAGCTATGATCTCCTTGTACTAGTTCGCACTTCTAATGAGTATAAATGTTTGTTCGATGAACCTTGCGTTTAGATCTTAAAAGTAGTATCCATGTTCTTTAAGAGAACTCTTGAGACATTGATCTTGTAAACCAAAGGTAGAACAACAAACTCTTAGAGCGGAGTAGCTTTAAGTTTGAGTCAAGTCTTCGAGCGGAGTAGCTCTTAGCAAATGCAACCGGAGTAGGTTGGGGAGTTGTTTTGTTGTAATAGTTTTAGTTAAGCGGAGTAGCTTCTAAACTTTCAATAAAATAACGGTTGGACGTAGGCTCCGGAGTAGGAGCTGAACCAATTTTTATATCGCTTGCTTTTTACTCTTTCTCGTACTTGTTCTCGTTTCTTGCTATACTCGTAATAGATCAGTTCTATGCAACAGTTCCTTATACTGTTGCTTAGTCCCTGATCTTGTTGCCTTAAATCGTGAAACACTTAAGCTATTTCTAATTTTTTAAAAGGTCACCTAATTCACCCCCTCCCCCTCTTAGGTGCTAAACTCGTTCTTGATTCTTCAGACTCTAACTCGCTCAATGCCTCCCTCTCGGTCTCGGACTAGGACCTAGAACCTCCAACCACCCCCTTTCGGTCTCGGAGATTGGAAGCTCTAGAGTAGCGTAAATTCCCAATTTGTTTTTTTGACAAATCTAAGGATTATAATCCATTAAAAATTGATATTCTACTTGGAATTTCCCCGCAACTCGTTACTTGAAAGATCAATATATTTAACAAATCTAATCGTTTCTTTGAAGTTTTGCAAATCTCTTTTCCATGAAACAATCACCCTTTCTATTAGAATTGTATAGTAGAGATTTTGGGAAGAATTCAGAATATTATTCAATTGTTAATTGTATCAATTACATATGCTAAGACCTATTTTTTTTTTTTGGTGACGAGGGGTTTAATCCCCCGGGCCCATGCATTCCCGCACCACCACATGGACCATGTAAGCCACCCCTTTCGGAGCTGCAGTGGCCAAGTGATCATCGCCCCAGATGGTAATCGAACCTGAGACCTCTCAACTCCTGCATTTCTGCAAGCTTTAAGGTTTAACTCAGTTACCACTGGACTAACACCACTTGGTTAAAATATGGAAAACTGTATAAAGGGGAAACAGAATAATATGTTGCACCAAACTTCCTTATTCTGCTCCTATGGCAACGGCTCTATGGAGCCTTCTTGATTATGTTTGCAACGGCTCCTTGAGCTGGTTGTGAAGGAGATAATACCCCCCGCAAGTTGGAGAGTGGAGTGAAGACACACCCAACTTGGAGAGTAATTCGTCAAATGATGCGCGACCGAGAGCTTTCGTGAGAATATCTGCGAGTTGAGCTTTAGTATGTATATAGCTCGGAGTTATCACGCCTTTTTGTATTTCGTCTCGAATAAAATGACAGTCCACTTCTATATGTTTTGTGCGCTCATGAAAAACGGGATTCCGAGCAATGTGTAGGGCGGACATGTTATCGCAACGGAGAGGGATAGGATGTTGATGAGGAATGCCGAGGGTTTCAAGTAGTCCCTTTAACCATTTTATCTCGCAAACTGTGAATGCCATTGCTCGGTACTCAGATTCAGCGGATGAGAGGGAGACAGTAGCTTGTTTCTTGGTTTTCCAAGATATTGGTGATGACCCCAAGAAAATAATGTAGGCTAAAAGGGAGAGGCGGCTCGTAGGGCAAGCGGCATAATCCGCATCACAATACGCATTAAGCGTTAAATCAATGTCGGAACGAAGAAGTAAACCTTGTCCGGGGGAATTTTTTAAATAGCGAATGACCGTATGTGCTGCATTCCAATGGTCAATGGTGGGGGCATGCATGAATTGAGCAAGCGTATGGACCGAGTACGTGAGTTCGGGGCGGGTAATGGTTAGATACACGAGCCTACCTACAATACGACGGTATGGTTGTGGAACTTTAAGTGGCTCGGAGGTGGAGGTTGCAAGCTTATGATTTTGTTCCATAGGGGAGAAGGCGGATTTGCAAGCGAGTAAGCATGTCTCCGTTAAGATGTCAATGGCGTACTTTCGTTGAGAGATACAAATACCGGAATTGTTGCGCGCAATTTCTTGCCCAAGAAAGTATTTGAGGACCCCTAGATCCTTCATGTGAAAACATTGGCCTAGATATTTTTTGAAATCCGTAATAAAGGGAATGTTATTCCCGCAAATGACCAAATCATCCACGTATACCAACACATGGACATCGATACCGTTTTTTGAAAAAGAAAAAAGTGAGTGATCAAGAGCGCATTGGCGAAAACCATACTTACGAAGGGCGGAGGCTAATTTAGCGTACCAGCAGCGAGGCGCCTGACGGAGACCATAAAGAGATTTTTGAAGGCGACAGACCTTGCCATCGGTAGACGGTAAAAATCCCGGAGGTGGGCGCATATAGACTTCTTCATCAAGATCACCGTGTAGGAAGGCGTTGTGGACATCCATTTGATAAATGATCCAACGTTTGGAAGCGGCAATAGTGAGAAGAGTTCGAACGGTAACCATTTTAATAGTTGGGGCGAATGTCTCATTAAAGTCCACCCCCTCAACTTGACGATTACCCATTACCACCAATCTGGCTTTGTAACGTTCAATTGTTCCGTCAGCATGATATTTTATTTTATAGACCCATTTGGAGCCAATGGCCTTCTTTCCCGGTGGGAGAGGTTCAAGTGTCCAAGTATTATTTTTTTCGAGAGCATCGAGCTCTTTGCGCATAGCGACCCTCCACTCGGGTACCTGAACTGCGTCCTTATAAAAAACAGGCTCGTGATTTTTAGTCACGGCCGCTAAGAAAAGTTTGTGGTTATTAGAAAACATATTAAAGGCAATGTAATTAGAGATAGGATAACGGATACCTGTAGACATTGATTGAGAGACGAGTGAATTAATTGAGGGGCGAGGCTTGGTGAGAACGAAGTCTTTAAGATTCGAGTTGGGCAATTTGGTCCTATGACCACGGCCCAGACAGTGAGGGTCAGAAGGTAAAGAAGGGACATGGTCCGTTTGTGCAGACGGACTGGAAGGATTTGGTGTAGGCGTGTGAGTTGGGCTAGCCGTGGAAGGGGGCTGTCCATTGGTTATAGTGGGCTGGGGTAATTGTGATGGGCCAGGGACCACGTTAGATTGTTGAGTATGTGGCTGCTCAGTAGGCATTGTGAGTTGGGACGCGGGAGATGGCCCAGGGACTTCTAGAGGTGGGTTTTTATTGGTGGGCTGAACAGGTATAACAATTGGGGAAGGGATATCCAAAGTGGGTACGGAAGTCGCAGTGGTTTGGTCATGTATGTTTAGATGTTGAAACGGAAATTCAGTTTCAATAAAAACAATGTCCCGAGACTCAAAAAATTGACCTGTGTCTAGGTCGTAAACCCCCCATCCCTTCTTCCCAAAGGGATAGCCAATAAAGACACATTTCCGACTACGGGAGGCAAATTTATCGTGACTGCGGTTCAAGGCTTTAGCGTAGGCAAGGCATCCAAAAATTCGTAAATGTTCATAAGAAGGAGATTTGTTAAAAAGAATTTCATACGGGGTTTTGCCTTGTAAGAGAGATGTAGGAGTACGATTTATTAAGTGAACCGCGCTTAAAACACATTCTCCCCAAAAGTAGATAGGTAGACGGGCTTGAAAAAGAAGGGCACGGGCGACATTTAAAATGTGGCGATGTTTCCGTTCAACCCGCCCATTTTGTTGAGGGGTATCGACATTAGAAGTTTGAAAAAGAATGCCATGTTCTTTAAAGTATGGAATTAGAGGACGAAATTCCGTGCCATTATCGGATCGAAAAATTTTAATTTTCTTTGTAAACTGGCGTTCAATCATAGCAAAAAAATTGAGCAAGATTTGTTTTGTATCACTTTTAGAGCGTAAAAGATAGACCCAAGTGGATCGGGAAAAATCATCAACAATCGTAACTAAAAACTTAGAACCACATGATGCGTTTTCAGAATAAGGACCCCATAGGTCGCAATGTATAAGTTCAAAAGCAGAAGTAGCATGGCTAGTACTTAAAGGAAAATGTTCGCGAGTTTGTTTCGCGTGAAGACAAATATCACAATGTTTGCTAGTAAAACTAGCGCAAGAGTTTTTATTCAAAAACGGTAAAAAACGTGAAATACGGGAAGATGGATGCCCCAACCTTTGGTGCCAAAGTTCGCTAGAATCGTCTTTAGTGGTCAGATTGGCAGAGATACAGTTGTTTCGGACACCTTTTAAAATATAAAGCCCCTCATTTTGTTCACCAGCTCCAATCACCGTCTTCGAGGTACGGTCCTGGATAAGACACATATTATGAGAGAATTGAATCGTAAGACTTGTGTCCAATAACAAACTGGAAACAGAAATTAAATGACATTGCAAATGTTCAGCATATAAAACATCTCGTAAGACAAGACGAGGAGATAGATAAATATCCCCGCTTTTAGTAGCGGTCGTAAGGTCTCCGTTTGGCAACCCAACTGAGACGGGGATAATAGATTTTAAATTAGAAAAATGCGATAAGCAGCCGGACATATGGTTGGAGGCGCCTGTGTCAATAATCCAAGATAGAGAAGAGAGAGTACCATTGAGACGGTCACTGCTAGTTTCTGTTTTGCGGGTCTGTAAGAGACGACCGAGTTCCTCCAATGCTTGTGGTGTGAGAGCATTTAAATCGATATTATCGAATTGAGACAGAGGAGCTCCCGGTGTCGCGGCAGTCCCATTGCTAGAGGAAGAATTTGGCTTACCTGTGGCCATGTTGGCTTTTGCGTGAGGTACAGGGGCGGAAGTGCTTTGAGCAGGTGGAGTAGACACAGCCGGTGCAGATTGACAGAGGGCTTCGAGGGCAGCCGGTTCAAGGTGCACACGGGGACGAGGACGATCCCCCCAAGTGTCGGGGTAATTACCTGTGACTTTATAGCAGAACCGAACGCTGTGGCCAGGCTTATTACAAATAACACAGAAATACTTGGATGGTTCATTAGGATTACGACGACCTCTACTAGTATGATTTCGAGACGGATGAGAAACACGCGCCGCAAAGGCCACAACATCAGGATTGTTATCAGGTTTGATAGACAAATTTCTAACACCCTCATCTTGTAATAAGCGATTGTAAATAAGATCAATAGACGGGAGAGGAGAAATACCGAGAATATGAGAACGGGTATGTGCAAAGCGAGAATCAAGACCCATTAATAAGTCACGTACCCGTGTTTTTTCGCGTTCGGCATGCATGAGAACAACCCAATCACACTTGCAGGGAGAGCATTTGCATTTAGGGAGTGGATTTTGGTCTATGAAAGCATCCCAGATGGCTGTTAGACGACCGTAATAGTCGACCAGGGACTCCGTCGCGCCTTGATGGCAAGTATGAAGGTCAGTTTGTAACTGGTATATTCGTGCTTCATTTGCTTGGCAGAAGCGATTTTTAATATCGCTCCAGACTTGTTTGGCTTCTGACCGGAGTGCGACTTGTTTTCGTAGAGTAGAATGTAGAGTGTTAAAAATCCACATCGTAACCAAGGCATTGGTTGATTGCCAGGCTTCGAATTTGTCAGAGTTGGCCGATGGAGGAGAAATGGTTCCATCCACGTAGCCTGTTTTGCCCTTAGCACGGAGAGCGAGAAGGAACGATCGGGACCATTCATCATAGTTGGTCCCGTCAAACACGATAGGAGTAATACCGTGTCCGGTGTGTTCGACGTGAACGAGATTGTAAGATGATTTAGAAGGAGATTTAGAGACCTCGCCATCAGTGTTAACCATGGCGACAGAGATTTGAAAAAAAAGAAAAGAAAGAAAAGAGGATTAGAAAAGACCTAGCTTTCCTGATACCATATTAGAATTGTATAGTAGAGATTTTGGGAAGAATTCAGAATATTATTCAATTGTTAATTGTATCAATTACATATGCTAAGACCTATTTATATACATAGAATATTTACAATATGGAAAACTGTATAAAGAGGAAACATAATAATATGTTGCACCAAACTTCCTTATTCTGCTCCTATGGCAACGGCTCTATGAAGCCTTCTTGATTGTGTTTGCAACGGCTCCTTGAGCTGGTTGTGAAGGAGATAATACTTTCACTTCTAGATTCAGCCCCGAAATGTGATTATTTAGAGCAAATCCTTCACTATAAAAATCCAGCCCTACATTATACACATGAGAAATAATTAAATGCAAGGTCTAAAATACTTTTAGTTTTAGGACATAAGATATAAGGAGTTAGACTTATTATCATTAAGGTATAAATAATTATCATTAAGGTATAAATATCATGCGTTTGCAATTTGCAAAGCCTGAGGGTACCGCACCTTCAAAAAGATTTGAACTCAAATCTTTTGCAAAAGCAACCCGTGAATTTGGCATCATCAGGATTTGCACCCGAAAAACCTTTCTTACTGAATCCAATGTGAATACTTAATAGTGCGCTTTGTTATTACAGTTAACTAAGGACTGGATGACATTACTGAAATATTGAAATTTCTTTATTGTATAGGTGGTAAACTGGTAACCATAAATATCACTTTCAAAAAAGCGATATATGTGATGAAAGATTCGTCAAAATACCATTCATACTAAATCCAATGTCAATACTTAATAGTGTGCGCTTTGTTGTTACAGTTAACTAAGGATTGGATGACATTACTGAAATATTGAAATTTCTTCATTATATTGATGGTAAACTGGTAACCACCAAGTCCTGAGTTTTCTGCATAGGATGACGCATCAAAGCTCTGCAATTGAGTGCTAACTAGAATTTCACCGGCCAAGTTGTATTGTTCGACACATCCATAACATCGAGAGTAGTTACTTTGGCTAGGCTTTGAGGAACTTTCCTCGGACTCACCTTCAAGGCCAATAACTATGTAATTGGTGTCGAAACACGTCTTTTCAGGCCTGCCTCAAAATATGTTCTCTTTACGTGTTTCATGTTTGTTCATACGCTTAGGCCCTTGAAATATTGAACACTGAACCGTAGGAAACTATCGAACATTTCGAACCTAGGATGAATGTTGCTTTTGATTATCGTCATCATACCTCTCTGCCGTTGAAGGGTGCATTTGTTCAACGAAATTACTATTAGAGATAATAATATAATATAATATCATATCTTAGGATTATTATATTGTTATCTTAGGGAAAATATATTACTAGTATTAGAAAATAATATCTTTATTAATATCGTATCTTGTAGTTTAGGTGATCATCCTATACTATATATACGGTCTCATGTATTGTCATTATTCATCACAACTTTCATATTATCAATAACACAATACAATTGTTCTCCTCTATAATAACTTTACATGGTATCAGAGCCTCTCGGTTCTTGAGGCATAAACAAATTTCCGCTGCCACCCTGCCGGTGGGTTGATAATGTACAAAATCCACCGGCGGGATTTCGCCTTACTTTATTTTTTTTTTCCTCACAAATATTTGTTATTTCACTTATTTACACCCCTCCTCGTCACGATGCTTCCATCTACCCTCAGAAAATTGTGTCCTTGTGGCCACCCCACTTAAACTTGGTCATTGCCATGACCACCCCAAAACTCTGGCATCCTTGTGAGCCACCCCTTAAAATTTTTGCCTTACGGCTACCCCTCTTAAACTTGGTCAGTATCATGATCACCCCTAAACTTTGGCATCCTTGTGAGCCACCCCTTAAAATTTTTGCCTTGCGGCTACCCCTCTTAAACTTGGTCAGTATCATGACCACCCCTAAACTTTGGCATCCTTGTGAGTAGAGATGACAATGGATCCTGGATCCTACCCAGATCCACCAGACCCTATACCCAAGGGTAGGATATGGATCCCATTATTGTAGATCCTAAGGATCCGGATTAGATCCATATCCTTATACGAGTACGAGGGTCGGATCTGGATCCCACCACTAAGATCCAGATCCTACCCTTGGACCCTCTTTTAATTTCTATAAGGGTAATTTTTGGATAGATTCGACCCTTCAAAGGTAGATCATGGAAATAAGGAATGAAGTATTAGTGCTTATTTTGTTTGAACAATTTATTTTATTATGAATTGTTGGAATTATAATTATTTTGTGGTTTGTAAACCTTATTTGTAAGTTGGTATAAGACTTTTTAACACTTTTTACACTATTTTTGTTCTTTTAAACTATGATTTTTAAACCAGTGAAACTAATAAAGGGTAATTCGACTAAAACACCGTCTCTAATTGACAAGTAAAGGTGAAATAGTGTATAATCGTGACTTGGTGCGGTTTCATTTGAATGTATCGTTGGAGATTGACGGATCTGGATTTTATCCAGATCCTACCCAGATCCTTAGGATACGGATATGGATCTACAAATTTCGGACCCTAAGGATAAGGGTAGGATCTGGATATACCATTTTAAAACGGATATGGATCTGGATCCTATAGGATCCTGTCCAGATCCTACCCATTGCCATCTCTACTTGTGAGCCACCCCTTAAAATTTTTGCCTTGCGGCTACCCCTCTTAAACTTGGTCAGTATCATGACCACCCCTAAACTTTGGCATCCTTGTGAGCCACCCCTTAAAATTTTTGCCTTATGACCACCCCTGGCCTCTTAAACTTGTGCCTTAGTGGTCACTGGCCACCACTCTCCAACTTGGTTATTGCACTGGCTACCCCTCTTCAAAGATAGTGTTGCCGCCTCATCTCTCGCCTCCATATGCTGCTTTTTCAAGATTAGACTTCTGCTGCGCCCGTCTATCTTGCGGGGGAATATTAGAGATAATAATATAATATAATATCATATCTTAGGATTATGATATTGTTATCTTAGGGAAAATATATTACTAGTATTAGAAAATAATATCTTTATTAATATCGTATCTTGTAGTTTAGGTAATCATCCTATACTATATATACGGTCTCATGTATTGTCATTATTCATCACAACTTTCATATTATCAATAACACAATACAATTGCTCTCCTCTATAATAACTCTACAATTACTACATCAAGTACCGTCACTGAGCGAGTGTAGAAGTAATACTCGGTTTATTTCCTCAATCCTTTTCAATACAGATTACAAAATCTAACAATTTAACATTAATATTGCTAGTATGATCGTTTTCGATACAGATTTAAAATAAAAGGGTACGTATGGTATCATACAATTGTTATGAAATATGAGGTTTATTTCAACTTTGTATAATTTCCTTAACTTATTCGATGATCCTGTGCTTGATGTTGTTAAACAATCGAAAATAGGTATACCTCGAGGATGTTTTGATAATTACAGTTCCACAAACTCCCCAAAACCCGATGATATACCCAAGAACCACACATATGTACAATTCCAGAGAAAAAACAAAGTGGGATTAGAGTTCCTTTAACTCAAGTCGAGTTATTAATATTTATCTATAAATATTAATAAATAATGATTTTTGGATCAATGTATGAACATGTTTTTATATCTAGAAATTTTCAAATGAATAGAATTGCAATATTCGATAATCTCACAGTATCGTAGAATCGTTGATAAGTTAAATAATTTTGGATCATAAAATCGTAGGATCGACGCCAAACTTCATGATTTTGGACTGATAATAAAAGTGTTGTAGTTGTCTCTCGGGTTTTTGTGACCATATAAACATATACAGAGATCACCTATTAGACAATTGGATATGTGAGCAGCATTATTAAGATTTTTCCTTTGTACAAAGAAAAAAAAAGACTATTCAGTTTTATGAACCAATTGAATTATAAGTTTGAATATTTGCTCCTCCATTTTGCATGATACAATCGCAGTCTCAAAATCTTCTATCGTGGGACTATCATTGTCTGCTGACAAATAATCAATATAATAAATCAGCCCTTGATCTGTAGTCTATACATTAATCATCTCCGTCATTGATTAGTCATCCGAGGATCAATCCTTGGACTAGTAACGTTGTAATTAAAATATAACGGTTACAAATCATACAATTACTATGAAATATGAGGTTTCCCTCCAACCCTTAGCTATAATCTTCGGTAACTTATTCACATGATCCGGTCCTTGATGTTGTCAAGGAACCGGAAATAGGCATACCTCCAGGATGTTTTGATAACCAAAGTGCCACAAACTCCCCAAAATCCAACGATAAACCCAAGCACAACACTTATGTACAATCCGAGTAAAAACCCAAAGTCGTGATCCTTCTTTCGAACACTAGTGTTATCTCCGCTTGGTACATTGGAAGGCTCTCGATCTTTCAAACAACTTGGGAGTGGTGCGCCACAAAGTCCCTCGTTTCCAGCATAAGATGAAGCATTAAAGCTCTGCAACTGAGTGCTAACTGGAATTTCGCCGGATAAGTTATTATTCGACACATTCATGATTCCGAGAGTAGTCACTTTAGCAAGGCTTGTAGGTATATCTCCTGTAAGATTGTTATTTGAAAGATCAAGAAGCTCTAAAGCGGTAAGGTTTCCAATTTCAAAGGGAATGTTGCCACTCAATTTGTTTTTTGATAAATCCAAGGATTCAAGTCCATTAAGAATTGATATTCCATACGGAATTTCTCCCCTCAACTCGTTACTTGAAAGATCAATATATTTAACAAAACTAATTGTATCTTTGACTTTTTGCTCCTCCCTTTTCCATGAAATAGTAGATGTTTCACCTTCCATTCCGAAAAAGTGCGTTCTATAGAAACCAATTTGATAAAAGCAACCGGGTAGCATTTGATGTTTTTCCTCCATCGCCGTAAAATTACCAAAGCAATTAGGAATTACACCAGAAATGTGATTAATTGCAAGGTCTAATATTTGGAGATAGTTGAGTTTGCAAACACTTTCAGGTATTTCTCCCAAAAAAATATTTTTTCGGAGGATAAGAACACTTATATATTGATAAGCATTACCAATCCATGAAGGTATGTTCCCACTAAGTAAATTGTATCCTAGATTTAGTTTATCCATGGACGTACAATTCTCTAATGCAGACGGAAACAATCCTGAAAAGCTATTGTTATGCAGGTCAAGGTCCCAAAGATTGAGCAAGCTACCAATGGAGTTGGGAATACGTCCCTTTAATTCATTATTTTCCAAGTGCATGCTTTCTAGGCTACTAAAATTCATCCAACAATCTGGAAGCTCCTCAGAAAATAAGTTATTTGACAAGTCAAGAATTTTTAAAGCACTTTCAATATTGGGACATAAGAAATTAGAGTAGTTAGAAAACCTATTATCATTAAGGTATAAAGCTGTTGTCTTTGCAAAAACTGATGGTATATCATCTTCAAAGAGATTTGAACTCAAGTCTATTGCATCAATATTTAATTTAACCGAAAGGTTTGGGAGCATCCCATAAAATTGATTGTAGGACATATTCAAGTATTGAAGATTGGATGAGATTGAATTCCAGAAGGAAATAGAAATGGTGTCAGAAATGCCTGTATTTGAAACATCAAATTCTGAAAAGTTTGTTTGAAACTGTAACCACTTTGGAAATCTTGGGCCTAACTTGCAGGTTCTTAGTAGGATTATATCTAGATTAAATGGAGGAATCCAATCCTCCTCAATGTTTATCTCCAATCCGAGGTTATCGAACAAAATTAGTTGACTTAAACTTGCAAGGCTTGAGAAAAAGGTATGAATAAGAGTACCTTCAAAGGAATTGGAAGAAACATGAAGTATCTCAAGCATGGTAAGTTTTGAAACACCTAAACTAATCTCACCTTTAAGCTGATTACCGCCTAGATTTAACTCCCTCAAGGAGGATAACAAGCCAATATCATCAGGAATTCCACCCCAAAAACCATTCCAACTCAAATCAAGTGATAACAGTGCATTGTTATTACATATAACTAAAGAATGGATTACATTACTTAGGTCACCGGTAATAATACAAGGGGTCAGTACAAGCCATGAAAGACATTTCTTCAAGGTCATTGCGTTGTACATTTCTCTGTACTGTCAAAATATTCAGGAATCATAACAATCCATTACTCAGAGACAGAGACAATTATTATGAAATATGAGGTTTCCCTCCAACCCTTAGCTATAATCTCCGCCATAACATATTTACATGATCCTGTATTTGATGTTGTCAAGGAACCGGAAATAGGCATACCTCCAGGATGTTTTGATAAGCAAAGTACCACAAACTCCCCAAAATCCGACAATAAACCCAAGCACCACACTTATGTACAATCCAAGGAAAAAAACAAAGTCGTCATCCTTGTTTGGAAGACTAGTATTATCTCTGCTGGGTAGATTGGAAGGCTCTCGATCTTTCGAACAACTTGGGAGTGGTGCGCCACAAAGTCCCTCATTTCCAGCATAGGATGACGTATTGAAGCTCTGTAACTGGGTGCTAACCGGAATTTCCCCGGATAATTTATTGTTCGACACATTCATGATTCCGAGAGTAGTCAATTTGGCAAGGCTTGTAGGTATTTCTCCGGTAAGATTGTTATTTGAAAGATCAAGAAGCTCTAAAGCCGTAAGATTTCCAATTTCAAAGGGAATGTTACCACTCAATTTGTTTTTTGATAAATCCAAGGATTCGAGTCCATTAAGAATTGATATTCCATACGGAATTTTCCCCCTCAGCTCGTTATTTGAAAGATCAATATATTTAACAAATATAATTGTTCTTTTGACTTTCTGCTCCTCCTTTTTCCATGAAATAGTCGATGTTTCACGTTCGTTTTCCAATAAATTGGGCATTATACAGTTCAATCTTTTTGAATTACGAAAGCAATCATTCACCATTTGATTTTCTTCCTCCATCGCCGTAAAATTACCAAAGCAATTAGGAATTACACCAGAGAGGTGATTACTTGCAAGGTCTAATATTTGGAGATTGTTGAGTTTGCATATACTTTTAGGTATTTCTCCCAAAAAATGATTGTTTCTGAGGATAAAAACACTTACATAATAAGCATTACCAATCCATGGAGGTACGTTCCCACTAAATAAATTGTATCCTAGATTTAGGATAACCATTGACGTACAATTCTTTAATGCAGATGGAAACAGTCCTAAAAATCTATTGTTATGCATGTCAAGAAACTGAAGAGAGAGCAAGCTACCAATGGAGTTGGGAATACGTCCCTGTATTTCATTATTTTCCAAGTGTAGGCTTTCTAGATAACTAAATTTCATCCAACAATCTGGAAGTTCCTCGGAAAATAAGTTATTTGACAAGTCAAGTATTTCTAAATTACTTTGAATATTGGGACATAAGAAATTAGAGAAGTTAGAAAACCTATTATCGTTAAGGTATAAAGACCATGTGTTTGCAAAGCCTAATGGTATAACACCTTCAAACAGATTTGAACTCAAGTCTATTAATGCAAAAGGATATGATATATCCGGTAGATCTGAGAGCATCCCATAAAATTGATTGTAAGACATATTCAAGTATTGAAGACTAGATGAGATTGAATTCCAGAAGGAAATAGGAATAGTGTCAGAAATGTCGGTATTTGAAACATCAAATTGTGAGAAATTTGTTTGTAACTGAATCCACTTTGGAAATCGGGGGCCTAATTTGCATGACGCGAGTAGGATTAGATCTAGATTAAATGGAGGAATCCAATCCTCCTCAATGCTTATCTCCAATCTAAGGTTATCGGACAAGATTAGTTTACGTAAATTTGCAAGGCTTGAGAAAAAGGTATGAGTAAGAGTACCTTCAAAAGAATTGGAAGAGACATCAAGTATCTCGAGCATGGTAAGTTTTGAAACACCCAAACTAATCTCACCTTTAAGCCGATTACCGCCTAGATTTAACTCCCTCAAGGAGGATAACGAGCCGATGTCATCAGGAATTCCACCCCAAAAACCATTCATGCCCAAATTGAGTGCTAGTAGTGCATTGTTATTACATATAACTAAAGAATGGATTACATTACTTAGGTTATCAGTGAAGTTATTATGTCTCAAGTCGAGGTGTTTCAAGTTGCATAACTTACTAATGATTTTGAAAACACTCCCCTGCAACTCATTCTCAAAAACGGAGAGATATGAAAGGGAGTGTAAATTCTCAAACTGACGAGGTAATTCACCATGTAATTCATTATTGCTTAGGTCTAGATGTTTCAAATGCCTTAACTCACCTAGAGAAGGACTCACCTGACCTTCTAGATCAAGTTCAGATAAATCGATAGTGATGACATGACCGGTCAAGTTACTACAGATGATCCCGTTCCATTGGCAGCAGTCTGTGTGCCTTTCCCAAGAAGCCAGGGCCTCATATGTATCGTATGTGAGGCCGTGTTTGAAATGGAGGAGGGCATCCCTCTCACTGTCAATACATTGGGTGTGATTATTGCTGTTACCAAGAGTAAAGTAACATAAACAAAGTGACAGAAGAAGAAGCCATGAAGTTACAATGAATGCAAGGTTATTCAATGGTTTCATTTTGTGTTGAGTTATCAAGCTGCATGCTGGAGGTTATATATATAGCTTGACGTTAATTCTTATTTCAGACGGGTTTTTTCCCTCGAGATTTTGTGACCATATAAACATCACATACAGAGATCACAAAATAGACAAATGAACGTATATATGCGGGCAGCTTTTATATTAAGACTTTTCCTAACAATTTTCCATACACATTATATTACATCAAAGTCCACAAGTGTAATCTAATATAATTTAATCTTTTGATTGAATAACGAGAATATTAAAAGTAAGATTAGTAACAAGCATTAGAAAGAATATTGAATACATTTCATAATTTAGTTGCTAATTTTTTTTCTTAATCATAATTTTAAAAATGTCATAAAAACTGCAGCACTAATAGTTGATGTAATTGTGGTAGAGTGAGAGTAATCACAATAACAACATTAAAACAATAACAACGTAGTAGTGAATATGTCTCATAGTTCGATCGATCATATTTTATTGATCACAATTTTAAGAATTATCATACAAAAGAAATGTTTTATACGAAAGAAATGATCAAATTTAACAAGCCGGGCGTCAGTCGAGTTCCTCACTTGTCATTGAAATGCCGTTACATAAAACAAAGGTCGTTTTATAGGAAAGTGGTATAATTTCTTCAATATCAATATTGAAATTTCATCATTATATTTGTGGTATGTAATTAAGTGTTAATCATAAACATCACTATTAAAGAAACGATGTGTAGATAGACTCGTAAACATACACCATCTTACAAGTCCACGACTTAAGAATTACATCCAAATTTCGTTGATAAGTCTTCGAACTCGCCCTAAAGCTAATAACACTATACTTAGGTAACCGATTACCACTTTTTTTCCCATCCATCCAAATTATCAAAAATAGCGTTTGATGATATCATTGTTGTAATTAATTGGGCGTGTATATGTGTTTCATTGCTCTCCTTGTTCGACTTGCAGTTAAGTTTTAAAATCATGTCTAATAGCCAACCTGAGACTTGTAAGACCTGATAAATTTGACCCGACTCGACCTAAGTTCATTCTCTCAAAACCCGAACGTATATTAACCTGATCAGAACCCTACCCAATTGACGCGTTACCAAGTCTAGATTTGTAACCTCTGTGCAAACAAACTTTCCACAATCATACAATAATATTGATGAAGTCCTTATTATTGTATTCAAAGAACGGTACATGTATTGAAAGACTTGTAAACATATCTAATTCAAGTCTAGACACGGCACGACTTAAGAATTACATCCAAAGACTACGTCTTTTTTAGCTTTTTTTTGTTTTTGTTTTTGTTTTTTTATATTTTGTGTGTCAAAAGACGAAGACTTAAACAATTGTTGTATAGACAACTCTTCTGGCACTAAAACCTAAACGCTAAAATCTAAATGTGAGTTGTTTTGTTCCTCCAACTAGCAAACAAATCAAGCATATTGGTCATATTAGTCATTGGAGCATCTTTCCTCTGAGAATCTATTATTTTCTAAGTGTAGGCTTCCTAGTCGAATAAAATTTGCCCAACAATCTGGAAGCTCTTTCAAAAATAAGTTATCCGACAAGTTAAGAATTTCTAAAATACTTTGAGTTTTGGAACATAAAAGATTAGAGCAGTTGGAAAACCTATTATCATTAAGGTTTAAAAACCTTGTGTTTGCAAAGCCTGATGGTACAACACCTTCAAAGTGATTTGAACTCAAGTCTATTACCGAAGCATTTGATACATCTGGCACATTTGGGATCATTCCGTAAAACTGATTATTAGACATATTCAAGTACTGAAGATTTGATGACAATGAGTTCCAGAAGGAAAAAGAAACGCTATCAGAAATGCTGGTACTTGAAACATCAAGGTACGAGAAATTTGTTTGCAACACAAGCCACTTTGGAAATCGTGGGCCTAACTTGCACGATACCGGTAGGATTACATCTAGGTTAAATAGAGGAATCCAATCCTTGTCAATTCTTAACACCAATCTCGGGTTATATGACATTCTTAGTTGACGTAAACTTACAAGTGTTGGGGTTTTTGGTACAAATAATATAAGGATGCAAAGACACAATATTTTGTTATGGAATTAACCACAACCCAACTTGTATTATTATTCAAACAATAACAATAATACAATCAATCCTCAAACACTTAGCTACTAGCCAAGATTTTCAACTATGCTTAACTCCGGATATTAAGCACTACACTCTTATTTTCCAACATGACTAGTGACCCTTATATATAAGGTCTTAAGTCCTAACTTACTAGCTACATTAAGAGTATTTATTCCATTCAAAGCTAACTCCTTATTTACACTTAATAACATCTAACTTATAATTCTAACATAAACACTCTATATGTTATTACTAGTCTTATTCATTCAACAATGTTGGGGTTACTTTCCAACAAACCTCCCCTTAAGCCCAACATTACTTTGGACTTGTCAATTATCGAGCGGTGCGACCCTACCTTCACTTGGAAGAACCTCCCCTGCACTTGAGAGTACCTCCCCTTGAACTAACCCATCTTCACCACATATTCCATCAAATGTGAATAAGTTAGTTTTATCTCTTTTATCTTTGAGAATCACCTCACCATTTTTAGTGACCTCCAAAACACCATTCTTAACATGAATGGTACAACCCCGAACCTAACACCCAACTCTCCTTAGGTTCCACTACAACAGTTACGTCAGATTGCGACTGACATTAGCGACCACTATCGGTCGCCCTTCTAATTTTAGCGACCAATTTCCATAAATGACTTCTTGATCTATTGGGGACAGAATGGACTCTGATACAACTTCTTCTTGGAATTTATTAGTGAGGAAAAAAAATTTGGCAGCAATTCCCCTCAGTTCTTCAAATACACAATGTGAATTAAATTTATATTTATTTCACATATGTATTCGAAGAACATAAAGAAATTGTTACCAAACTCTTTCCCCACTAATAAATTCACAAATATGTATTTACTACCTAAGTGACTTGAAATATACAAAGACAGCCCCAAAATGGGGACTATTCATGAATTTCTCCTAACGAGTAATTCATGAACGGGTACTAGGTCAATAGTCATTCAATTCTTCCACGGAAAATATTCACAATAACTTACAATAACATACAAACATAATAATTAACATCACAAAATCATCCTAGAAATCTAATTACTAACTATACTCATCATCCAATTTTCCCCAATTTCTAACCCTAATCACAATAACACCCAATTTTTTTCCAATTAACTAACTAAAAACATCCTAAAAACATATTAATAATCTAATTACTAACTAAAATCATCATCCAATTTTTCCCAATTTCTAACCCTAATCACAATAACACCCAATTTTTTTTCAATTCACTAACTAAAAACATCCTAAAAATATCCTAATAATCTAATTAATAACTAAAATCATCATCCAATTTTCCCCAATTTCTAACCCTAATCACAATAACACCCAATTTTTTTTCAATTTACTAACTAAAAACATCCTAATAATCTAATTACTAACTAAAATCATCATCCAATTTTCCCCAATTTCTAACCCTAATCACAATAACACCCAATTTTTTTTTCAATTAACTAACTAAAAACATCCTAAAAAGCATCCTAATAATCTAATTACTAACTACAAGCATCCTAATAATCTAATTACTAACTAAAAGCATCCTAATAATCTAATTACTTGTTTGAATTACAATAATACTATAAAGAGACTCAATACATAAATAGAGTTAGTAAATCGACACAAACCTGAAAAAGGAGTATAATATAGGTGAATGTCGGTGGTGGGTGGTCCGGTGGCGTTGCGGTGGTCCGGTATAGTCACTATCGGTCGACGGGTTAGGAGAGGGTTTGGGGTTTTTTTCTTTTCAAACTTATTTAGAAGGGGGAATGACGGGTTGAAGAGGCGGAAAAAAAAAATATAACAGGGGGTTAGCGACCGAATTCGGTCGCTAAATTCGGTCGCTAAATTAGCGACTAAATTCGGTCGCTAAATTTAGCGACTGCGGTCGCTAATTTAGCGACTGAAAACGGTCGCTAAACTGGCGCAATGGTACTTTTTGGATTCCCGCGGATTTTTTAGGATAACATTGGGATAGGGTTTTGGTCGCTAAATTTAGCGATCGACAACGGTCGCCCGTTTTTTTTTTCGGTCACTAATTAGCGACTACCTTTGCGGTGGCAGGTTTAGTCGCTATCTAGGGTAATTCTTGTAGTGTTCCTTTTCCCCATGAACCATTAAGAGTTCGCCATCATCAACTTCTGCCATAGCTGCAACCCCACCTCCACGAGTCTTTTTTAACTCCTTCAAATCTTCTTTTCCCTTAGGACACATAGTTTGTATATGACCTAACTCACCGCAATAGAAGCAATTTATATTAGGATTGTGCTTTTTCCAACCGCCTTTTTTTTGCCACGATATTCACCCACAAAAGCTCCTCCATCACTTGAAGAGCCACCGCCTCCTTGCTTCATCAACTTTTCAGACTCAAGCAAAACCACAACGGTCTCATCTAAGGCCAGTGTTGTCTTCCCCACAAGTAAACTAGTGATAACCGTGTTATACGTTTTGGGAAGAGACGCCAACAATATTATTGCCTTGTCTTCTTCTTTGAATGTCTCATCCAAACTCGCCAATTGGGTGATCAAGCCATTGAACTTGTTTAAATGATCCCTCAAATCTCCGTCATCTACCATCTCGAGCTCGAAAAGATCTTTCTTCAAGAATAGTTTATTAGCCAAGGATTTCGCATTATAAATGCTACATAACTTGGTCCACAACTCCTTTGGATTTGTCTCCTCTAACACACTATAATTAATTGCAGGTGCAAGGGCTACCCGGATTGTACTAATCGCGCGCAATTTCATGTCCTCCCATTTGAGAACTTGAACATCATCTGGCTTCTTGTCTTCAAGAGTCGCATACAACCCGTGTTGTATGAGAACATCTTTTATAATGCTTTGTCACAACGAGAAATTGTTCTTACCATTGAACAACTCCATCTCAAACTTTGTACCAAAACATTTCTCCATCGAGCCGTAGCTCTGATACCAATTTGTTGGGGTTTTTGGTACAAATAATATAAGGATGCAAAGACACAATATTTTGTTATGGAATTAACCACAACCCAACTTGTATTATTATTCAAACAATAACAATAATACAATCAATCCTCAAACACTTAGCTACTAGCCAAGATTTCCAACTATGCTTAACACGGGATATTAAGCACTACACTCTTATTTTCCAACATGACTAGTGACCCTTATATATAAGGTCTTAAGTCCTAACTTACTAGCTACATTAAGAGTATTTATTCCATTTAAAGCTAACTCCTTATTTACACTTAATAACATCTAACTTATAATTCTAACATAAACACTCTATACACTACTACAACTCCCTTACTTTCTCGACACTTTTTGGTCGACGCTTCTAAAAGCGTCGACTCATTTTCCCCCAAATAACATTAAAATTATATAAAAAATATTATTTTACCTAAAACTTTCACTAAACCGCCTTCTTAAAAATTTCACCCAAAAATTATTTCACTGATCTCGCGCGTAGTTATCATAACCCTAATTACTCTATCTTCTACCACGCACTGTTCCATTGCCTTCTTCATTATTCCAAACCCACGATTTCCATTATCATTGCTCGCCTTCATCTTCGTTCGTTCCCCAAATTAATTCCCTTTTCCCCAAATTAATTCCCTTTTCCCCAAATTCATATACTGTGTTCCAATTATTACTCGCCCAGGCTGAACGAATCGCGCTCATCATTAATCACCATCGTCAAGGTAAGTAATTAATCAAAATTTTATGAACGCTTTTATTTAATCATCATCGCCATCTTTCTCAATAAGTAATTAACCAAGTTAGATTTATGATATTTGGGCACTGTCAATGATCTATACGGTTGTGATATCTACTTTTATCTTCAATGCAATGCCATTATTGATAGTCTTGGCCAATACCCAATTTTTATTGTTTGTCTTCACACGTATAGTAACATATATAATGTTGGTTTTTCTTTAATTTGATGTCTTGTTTTTACTGTCTTCTGGGTTTGTAATGGTTGCTGTAGTGCTAGAGTGTTGTTCTAGGTTCATCAGTTAGCTATCCGTAGATTTAGTTTTAGACGAACTAGAATCATGGTATCAAATTTGAGCCAACTGACCGCTTCACCATTGCTTTCTAAGGGTTTTGAAGGTTACTGTGTGTGTATTGAGGCGGTATTCTTTACTGTGATAAAAATTGATGCTAATATTTAATACCTTGCTGGAATACTTTAGTCTGATTATATGATTTATATGATTTAATATGCTGTGATTTTTGAGTATTTAATCTTTATGATGTGTAGTTATGGATACTAGCTGGATTACCTTGCCAAATGACCATTCGGATTACATAAATGGATGTAGGAAGTTTATTGAGTTAGCTAAGGAAAATCTTGTAGAAGGGAAAACAAAATGCCCATGTAAAAGTTGTAAGTTACGTTATTACTTTACTTTGGGTGAAATAGAGGGACACATTTTGTTCAAAGGGTTTTACCAGAAGTATACGGATTGGTTTTGGCATGGTAAAAGAGATGTTCTTGATCATTTGCATAGAGAAAGTAGGGAAGAATCCTTAACAAGGCGTGATGATATGAATGGTTTACTTAATGCGGTTTACGGGACTAACATTCCTAATTGTTCTAAAGATCTTGAAGATGATGATAATATCTTTGCTGGCTCGGTAGAAATAGAAAAAGAAACTGAATATGATGACTTGTCTATATGTTTTAGTTCTTCTGGTGAGTCTGAAAATGAGTTTGAGCAAGCAAATGATGCTAGGACTGATGACTATTCTAACAACCCCCATAAACTCAACAGTAAAGAAGAGAGTAACTATAAAAGATTGTTTGAAGCTGCAAACGAGGATCGGAGCTTTACGAAGGCTGTCAATCTTTCTCAAAGCTCTCATTCCTTTTACACTTGTACCATATTAAATGTATGTTTCATTGGTCTAATGAATCATTTGACAAGTTACTTGAACTTCTACTTCAAGCATTTCCTCAAGTAAGAGAGTTCCCATCAACCTTTTATGAGGGTAAGAAGATAATAAATGATATAGGACTTGGATATGAAAAGATTCACGCTTGCCCATTCAATTGCATGCTATTTTGGGGGGATAACATTGACAAAGAGGAGTGTGATTCTTGTCACACATCAAGATGGAAAAAAGTCATAGGTGAAAAAGGTAAAGATCGAGTTAAGAAGGGTGAAGGAGCCAAAGTTATGAGGTATTTCCCCCTCATTCCTAGATTAAAGAGAGTCTACGCGTCCTCTAAAACAGCGGGAGATATGAGATGGCATCATAATGAACGTGTAAAAGATGGAAAACTTAGACATCCTGCAGACGCGTTAGCGTGGGAACAATTTGATTCTCGGTATCCTTTATTTGCCTCTGATCCTCGAAGTGTTAGGTTAGCCTTAGCTACTGACGGGTTTAACCCATATCGTTTGATGAATACCACTTATAGCACATGGCCAGTTATTTTGATTCCTTATAACTTACCACCATGGTTGTGCATGAAACCCTCTTCATTTATTTTGTCTTGTATTATTCCTGGAAAATCCAGTACAGGAATTGACATCGATGTATTTCTACAACCTTTAATTTTTGAGTTGAAGTTGTTATGGAGCGGTGTTAACGCATTTGACGCCTTTGAGGGTGAAAAATTCGAACTCCGGGCAGCATTACATAGTACTATTAACGATTTCCCGGCATATGCTATGTTATCTGGATGGAGCACGTCTGGTTATGATGCTTGTCCACGATGTACCCATTCAACTAATTCCGGTAGATTTGGTGGTAAAATTTGTTATGTGGGACATAGGAATTGGTTGGATCCAGGTCATCATTATCGTTCTCAAGCCAATCTATTTGATGGAACGATAGCATGTGGTTGCGCTCCAAAATCAATCAGTGGTTCTGATGTCTTAAGACAACAAGAGAAGATTGAATATAAGTATGGGAAGACTACAAAACGATCAAAAAGACCCAAAAGAGCAAGGGAAGTTGGTGTTTCGACTAACCTGGTTAATGATAACAACGATAAAGATAATAATCATAATTTGTGGAATAAGACGAGTATTTTTTTTGAGTTGCCGTATTGGGAACACAACCCATTAAGACATAATTTAGATGTGATGCACATTGAAAAAAATGTGTGTGACAATATATTGGGTACACTTTTAGATATGGATAAAAGTAGAGATGATGTGAATGCGAGAAAAGGTCTAAAGATGCTTGGCATAAAGGAACATCTTTGGCTTCAAGATAGACCTAATCGAGAACCTTATATGCCTCCAGCATCATACACCATGTCTAATGAGGAGAAAGAGCGATTTTTGAAAGTCTTGCAAAAGATTGGAGCTCCCGATGGATATGGCTCAAATATCTCTAGATGTGTGAATATGAAACAGAGAAAACTCATTAATCTTAAGAGTCATGACAATCATGTTTTAATGCAAGACATACTTCCCGTGGCATTGAGGGCATCCAAGGCTACTAAAGTTATAGACTTACTCGGGGAATTATCTTACTTTTTCAAGTCTCTTTGTTCGCATACGCTTGAACATGATGTGTTAAATGTAAAGGTGGCATTTCGTGCCAGGCACGGCGGCCGGCACGGCCCAGGCACGTTCGGCCCGGCACGGCGGCAATCCCAAGGAAGCACGGCCCAGGCACGGTCGTGCCTTTAGCGGGCTCCGGCGCGAATTTCTGAACGATACCGTGCTTAGGCACGGCCCGGCCCGAGCACGGTGGGCCATGGCACGGTGGCGGCACGGCGGGCGGCACGGTGGAAGTTACCGTTTATGGCTGTTGGTGGGAGTTACCGTTGGAGTTAGTCTGTTACCCTCTGTTTTGCTTTTGCTCTGTTTTTCCAGCCGTTTATGGCTGTTGGTTGTAATTTCTTTTTTTTTTTTTTTTTTTTTTTTTTAATAAATCCTATTTCCAACTTCTATAAATACCAACTTAATTCAATTCATTTCTTCACAATTCAATTCATCTCTTATTCTCTTCTACTTATCTTAATTCTTATAATTTCTTCACAATTCAATCCATTCCTTCACAATTTAATCTATTTCTTCTACTTATCTTATCTTATAAACATATAAAAATATTATATAGAATAATTAGTAATATAAAATAATAAATTATATAAAGTAATTAGTTAATCGGGTTTGTTGAATCGTAAATTCGGAAGTTCAAGCAAGAGTAATTAGTCAATCGGGTTTTATAACATCGGATTTGTTGAATCGGGTATTCGGGTTCAAGCAAGGGTTCAAAGTTCAATTCTTCATTCCGATAGTCCGATTTCCGATAGCTTTGTTTGCATTTTCTAACTCTACCTTTTATTTTATTGTTTTAATTTAATTAATTAATTCCATTTATATATTAATTTGTGTTTTAAAACAAAGATTATAATTATGGACTCGCAAAACTCGTCAAAGAGGTCACGTTATGTTAGTGAGTCGGAACCAAACCCCGAACCACAATTTAACATGAACCAATATATTAATCTTACTCCGTCACAACTTCAAAACATGCATTTTGACAATACAATTTTCGAAAATCAACCTTATGACGGACCTAGTACAATGCCCGTTTTACCGCCTTTTATGACGAGGGGAGAGGTAAGACCACCGTCCGAACATGAATCATCTACCGAGACTTTGCCACCCCAAATACAATCCGAACAACCCGAAACATATGTATGGTTAACCAAAGAAGAGATGGACGAAATACGTAAAAAGGGTCGTTCTAGTGAAGCATGGAATCATTTTACTAAATGTAAAAATAATTTGGTTTGCAAATGTTTATATTGTCATAAAATATTTAGTTGTGTTACTTCGGGTGGGACCGGTCATTTAAACCGACATTGGAAAGCTTGTAAAAGCCGACCTGAAAGTAGTCAACCTACCATGGACCAATTCATGACTACCCCCGATAGCCAATCGTCCAATTATAATTATAATTATGATGAATGTAGCACAAAGTTGGCTAGAATGATTATTCAAACGGAAAAACCGTTTACACTGGTTAAACACCGAGCTTTTAATGAATATGTTAAGACTAATCAACCTTGCCACAAAGAAACAAGTAGGCGGTGACACCCGTCGTTGAGGGGTGCCAAAGATAAGATTTATAAAACCTCAGCTTAAACTCAGTTAGGATAAGTCAAGGGTCGAACCACAAAGAGGTGGGGAATGTTTATTGTCTTAATGTTAATGTTTAAAGGTAACAAATTTGGGGGTTGATTGGTTGATTACTATATCTAAAGCAAAGATTAAAATAAAACAAGAATTAAAAGATGAGAATAAAATATAATAAAAGAGGATGCTAGGATGTTTGGGTAATAAATAGGTAAGGTAAAGTAAATCCTAAGGTCAACATGTATTGCAGTCGCGTAAGGGGGTGTAACATATCCTTTTAGGTCTATGCTACCTAATAGCTCCTTTCGGCCTATGCTATTAGTTCCTAGGTCTCACAATTATTGGGTGTCAACAATAAAGGTGATTCCTAAATCCCAGGTTACATACCTTTCAGCCTTGAGTAACCTATCCGTCTTAAGGTGTAAACCAATGCCCTTCCCGTATCTCTCAATCTTGGGTAGGTCATTACTAACATCCTACAAGTCTCCTTATGGTCTTATTGCAGGATATTATAATTGACAAGAAAAGACGAAACAAGAATACATACGCGAGTGGTCGACCGACCGGCTACTCCAGTCGGCCGACCACGGCCTCGGTCGACCGACCGGCTATTCCAGTCGGCCGACCGTGGTCCTGCTACAGGTCGGTTTTTCGGATTTTATTTACCTATGCATATTATCCCCTACATCCTAACATATGAAAATTAGCTACTCATGACTGTTAAGACGATTGTAAAATTGGGAATAAACATGGAGAACATAGTAAATAATCTAAGCATGCAAGATTCAATAAAGCTTGGGATTCTAATTTAACAATTGTAATAAAAACAAGAACTATAATAAAAACTAGATTAAAGAATAATTACCACAATTGGAATTAAGGCAGAACTGAATAAACTTTATTGAATGCTTGAGAATTCTTGAATAATAATAAAAGATGAACTTGATGGTAAAGACTTGAATATGATATGAGATGAGATATGATGGTAAAAGATAGATTAAAAGATTTCTAACCCTAATCATAAGATTGGTTTATATAGAAAGAAACTAAGAGTTTCCTAAAGACTCTAATTCTACTTTATTTCCGAAAAAAGAATCGCATGGGCTTCGTTCTGGTCGGCCGACCCGTTTAGCTGGTCGGTCGACCGCTTCTTGCTGGGCTTCTCTTATTTCCGGCCCTTCTTGAAATATGGGCTTCATGAGAATCGGGCCTGGTCGGCCGACCCGTTTAACTGGTCGGTCGACCGCTTCTGTACGGAAATCTTCGGATTTCTTCTGTTTTGACTCTTAGTACTTGATTTTGACTCCAGTTGACTTTCCATTTATTCCTTAATTAAGCAAAAGACTTGAGGATACGAATTTGGTGCTAAATCGTCTCTTTTCCGCATAAATCTGCAAAAGTGCATAAAAACAGGAAAGTACACAATTTGTGGGAAATAAAGGCTAAAACATAGTAAATGAGCGACCAAATGCGTGTAAAAATAGATGAAAAACATCATAAAATAGACACGCATCAAATTCCCCAAACCAAACCCTTGCTTGCCCTCAAGCAAGAAATAGACTCGATCTTAACTAATGGAACGATTTCAATCTCAGAGCGAAATTTACATGTAAGCCTAAACCAATGCCAAGAACAAAATGAGAAAGTATTTAAATCATGCAAACGAGTTATAGGGTCGTCAAACTTGCAAACATAAAGACTATAGAGACTTTATACCATGGACTCTCGCGGTACGCTCGAGACACTCATGAAGCAAAGGGTGAGTATATGTAAAAGATAGAAAGAAGTATATTTGTAATGACACTCACCTAACTGCGACCCATGGAAACATGCCTGCAATCTAACATGAACAAGAATTCTACAACTTTGTATAACAATCTCATTTAAGTGGCCTAGATATATGCAAATGAGGTAATGAAAGATATGTGAGGTAAAAGGTAAAAGTGGTTAAGATGTTTTTGGATTTGTGGGGTTAGTAGCCAAGCTAGTAAAACTGATTTCCAACAACAAACTTCACACTTTTGATATTAGGAAAGTGCTCTTTTGTAGCACAACTCTCACTTTGAATATAAGAAAGGACTCCCAAATATTTTTGAATGAGGTACGGGAGTGATAACACATAAAAGAAAGCAATTTGGAGCGTTTTTTTTTCTCTGATGGTGCCAGGTGGTCGACTGACCTATACAGGCGGTCGGTCGACTGCCTTCTGCATTTTCCGGATTTTTTTCTTTTTCGTTTTTTCTTTTCTTTCTTTCTTTTCTGAATTTTTTTCTGTTCTTGTTCTTTTCTTTCTTTCTTTTCTTTTCTCTTTGCTTAAGATAGCTTACAAACCAAGATACCTCCAATAAGTCAAACCAAAGACCACAAATACTAGCTTGGAAAGGTAGGCTAAGTATGGGATGTAGTTTTGGGGGAATAAAAAGGCAAATTTGGCTTTGTGAAGCTTATGGGTAAATATGAGAAAAGGGATCCCAAATGCACGTATCAAGACTCACAAAACGAGATGGTAAAACAAGTATATAGCAATTCAAGTTCATGTTTATGCATATTGATGTAACATGTTCCAAGGGGAGTACTACTCACATCCTAGACGACTAGTTTAAGAATGAAACCAGGAATAAGGCTCTAAAACTTAGAATGTATAGTAGGTTGCCAAGGTATAAGTCAAGTCTCAAGATATGCAAGTTGACAAAAACTCGTAGATATGCAAAAGACTCTTATACTAAAACAAGTTGACAAGGCAAGGTAAAGGCATAAACATGTAAGATAGCTAAATCATCCTTGAAATACTTTCGTTCCGACTCGACCTATATGCTAAAATAAACGTGCATTTTTTTGGAATTTTTTTGAATTTTTTTAATTTTTTTGGATTTTTGTATATATAAGGAAAATAAAGAAAAGAACGATGCAAGAGAGAAATGCAATAAACGTATGACAGAATGTAATGCATGTGACACGAAACCATTCCCCAAACCAACCCGCACAATGTCCCCATTGTGCATTAGCCGAAGTAAAGGTTTCACAAAATTAAAGAGAAGATGCAAGGAAAAAAAATAAAAACCAAGGAAAAACTGGAAAGAACTCACTGGATTATGAAGCACATGAGAAAAACCTCCCCAAACCAGCGTAAGCTGGGAGGTTTTGGTGGCTAGCAGTGCCACTCGAGTACCCAAGATGATTGCATGATTCCCGAGGAAGAAACGAACAGGCTGTGACGGACGGGGAGGTCGACCGACCTATATTTTGGGTCGACCGACCTTTCTGCGGACTGCAGAAATTCCAGAACGTCAGGGACTAGGTCGACCGACCCGTATTTCTGGTCGGTCGACCCCTCTGCTGCACAACGGTCTTCCTTCTTTCGTCAATCCTGAAAAAATCATCAAAAACGCGCCTAACAAGTGCGCGAGATCCCAGAAACAAGTCCAAAAGGTCTTAACTACGCAAACACAACGGAAAACTTGTCCTAAAAACTTAAAGAAAGCAAACTAGAAGGTCTTAACAAAACAAAAACAAAAAAAATGTCTTAAGAAAAACAGAAACGAGCAAAAAGAAGAAGTCATCCGCGAAGGATTCGGCGTTTCTTTGACCAAGGGCTCTGACTACAGGCTACTCCTTCAGCTATGGTGATTTGGGTAGATGAGTTTCTCTCCACCATGTAGATGGGTGGGTCATCATCCACAGCTCTAGCCATCCATCTGCCGGAGTTGTCGACTCCCAAGTCGTGGGCCGACACCTTCCTGGGTTTCTTCTTCTTAGGGCTCTTTTCTTTAGCCAAATGATCACTTGCTTGAGTGACGTCGTTCTCTACATCATTTGATCGAGTAAGTGGTACTACTCGATCGAGAACATCTCTCTTCCTACCGCCTATAGACTCTACCACTAGTGTCGAAATTTCTGGAGCATCCAAATCAGCCTCCTGAGCAAGGGACTCACCTGCACATGCCTCAAAACACATCAAAGCCTCCGAGGGATCCTTTGTAAAGGATCCTTGTATAGAACATTCACTAATATTATTAAAAACATCAGATATGTCAATAAAAGAATCCTGCAAAAAACAAGGTTCATCAACCGAAGGTTCAAACGTGTCAGGGACATATTCATCACTAACACCTACAGAAATAGGTTGGTCAGTCAAGGGGTAAATTTCTAACTCATCATCTGTATCTAAATCCGAGTCAGTATCATCAACGGGGAGGCAGAGGGAATCAAATAACCTATCGTTCTCATCCTTAAGAATGAGCGACTCTTCAGTAATGGGTGTGATAAGATCACACTCAACAGGAATATCCGGGTTACTAATATTAAAATCCTCATACATCTCCGTATCTTCGCTGGCTCGGATTAGGTGTTTGAGAAGCTCCCATTGCTTCTCACAGGGTAGGTCTAAAAATTCCCATCCGCAATTTCTCTCAATCTCGATCAAGGTCTTACCAGTGACTCCATCATAAAAGATACGACAAACCTCCCCAATACTAACAGGATAGTCAGACTGAGTAAGGAAAGAGGTTATTCTACTACAATAGATATGAAATGGTTCATGCTCGAGTTGTGGGAAAGGGGCGATGGTCATGACAGCGAAAGAAAAAGGGAAAACATAAACAAAAAACAATAAACACTGGCGTCACCTCCCCGGCAACGGCGCCAAAATTTGACACCCGTCGTTGAGGGGTGCCAAAGATAAGATTTATAAAACCTCAGCTTAAACTCAGTTAGGATAAGTCAAGGGTCGAACCACAAAGAGGTGGGGAATGTTTATTGTCTTAATGTTAATGTTTAAAGGTAACAAATTTGGGGGTTGATTGGTTGATTACTATATCTAAAGCAAAGATTAAAATAAAACAAGAATTAAAAGATGAGAATAAAATATAATAAAAGAGGATGCTAGGATGTTTGGGTAATAAATAGGTAAGGTAAAGTAAATCCTAAGGTCAACATGTATTGCAGTCGCGTAAGGGGGTGTAACATATCTTTTTAGGTCTATGCTACCTAATAGCTCCTTTCGGCCTATGCTATTAGTTCCTAGGTCTCACAATTATTGGGTGTCAACAATAAAGGTGATTCCTAAATCCCAGGTTACATACCTTTCAGCCTTGAGTAACCTATCCGTCTTAAGGTGTAAACCAATGCCCTTCCCGTATCTCTCAATCTTGGGTAGGTCATTACTAACATCCTACAAGTCTCCTTATGGTCTTATTGCAGGATATTATAATTGACAAGAAAAGACGAAACAAGAATACATACGCGAGTGGTCGACCGACCGGCTACTCCAGTCGGCCGACCACGGCCTCGGTCGACCGACCGGCTATTCCAGTCGGCCGACCGTGGTCCTGCTACAGGTCGGTTTTTCGGATTTTATTTACCTATGCATATTATCCCCTACATCCTAACATATGAAAATTAGCTACTCATGACTGTTAAGACGATTGTAAAATTGGGAATAAACATGGAGAACATAGTAAATAATCTAAGCATGCAAGATTCAATAAAGCTTGGGATTCTAATTTAACAATTGTAATAAAAACAAGAACTATAATAAAAACTAGATTAAAGAATAATTACCACAATTGGAATTAAGGCAGAACTGAATAAACTTTATTGAATGCTTGAGAATTCTTGAATAATAATAAAAGATGAACTAGATGGTAAAGACTTGAATATGATATGAGATGAGATATGATGGTAAAAGATAGATTAAAAGATTTCTAACCCTAATCATAAGATTGGTTTATATAGAAAGAAACTAAGAGTTTCCTAAAGACTCTAATTCTACTTTATTTCCGAAAAAAGAATCGCATGGGCTTCGTTCTGGTCGGCCGACCCGTTTAGCTGGTCGGTCGACCGCTTCTTGCTGGGCTTCTCTTATTTCCGGCCCTTCTTGAAATATGGGCTTCATGAGAATCGGGCCTGGTCGGCCGACCCGTTTAACTGGTCGGTCGACCGCTTCTGTACGGAAATCTTCGGATTTCTTCTGTTTTGACTCTTGGTACTTGATTTTGACTCCAGTTGACTTTCCATTTATTCCTTAATTAAGCAAAAGACTTGAGGATACGAATTTGGTGCTAAATCGTCTCTTTTCCGCATAAATCTGCAAAAGTGCATAAAAATACGAAAGTACACAATTTGTGGGAAATAAAGGCTAAAACATAGTAAATGAGCGACCAAATGCGTGTAAAAATAGATGAAAAACATCATAAAATAGACACGCATCAGGCGGGCCGTTAGAAATAAAAGCATGGTATTATTTTTGACGGCACGACAAAACCTTATTTCCGAGTTTGAAAAGACTAATTGTAAATTTAGTATAACCGCCGATGGGTGGGATTCGGGGACCGAGTATTCTTATATATGCATTACCGCTCATTGGTTGGATAAAACTTGGACTATGCAAAAACGAATCATTGAGTTTGCTAAATTAGAATACCCTCATAATACCGATAATACACATGCAATTATCATGAACGGTATTAATGATTACGGACTTTCATCTAAAATTTTAACTTGTACTTTTGATAATGCATCTACCATGACTTCCGTTGCTCGCAAGTTAAAAACTACTTTAAATGATCTTTTTTTAG